>QLOZ01005271.1:0-37966 GCA_003314065.1 Lactarius sp. MG50 | reverse complement strand
GTCTGGCATTGTGGCACAGTTCACCATCGCACTCGACGAACGATTTCCTCGAGACTGGAGCCGCAACACTACCACTACAACGGGGAGACCATCTCGTCCCGCCGCGTCTGGGACTCCGAGAGGGAATGCCCAGGCAGCACAGCCCAAGCCCAACCCCGAGACTCAGAAGCCCCGGCTGACCCCAGGGGACTCCAGTACCAAATCAGGGCGAGGTCCAGGCAAAGTCCCACACCAAAATCAGACAACTACATCCCTATCGTCGCACCGTGACCTATCAATCAGGTCACGGAAGTCACATCACGCCAGCAAAGCCATTTCCATTCTCCGATCCCGTGAGTGAAGTCTTGTCTGCATCTACGACGCGCGTCTCACGATTTGTAAACAAAGATTGAAACTCCGCTTTCCCTCGAGCGTGACATCTCACGAAAGAGAGGCAAAACAAGGCACTCAATGATTATTGATGTTTCTTTGACCCTCAAACAATATTTATACTCAAACAATATGTGATATCATTGTATCCTGTAGTATAGCAGAACTAATGGAGAGGGCTACAAATAGTGGAGAAATTAGCAGACTCACGATTGATAGGTCGTCACGCTGCTGGCACTAAGGACCCCAATACCAAATCAGGCAAGGTCACAGGGCAAGGCCGACACCAAATCAGACAATGCCAACCCTCAGCGAGACTCGGAGACCGTCTCACGGTCCTCGGTGGGGTTTGTCCTTGCCTGATTTGGTGTGGGACTTTGCCGCTGATGACCTCGCCTGATTTGGTATTGGGGTCCTTAGTGTCGTTATGCGGGACTGTGACCGACCTCACCACAGCGGCACCTTTGAATCTCAACCAAAACACCGTCTCTCACTCACTCGCGCAGCACCGAATCTCATCGGTCCCCATCTCTCAAATGGCCTCCAATAAACAATCAGGCGCACCCTTCTCCCCTACCGCGACTCCCAAGTACGTTTTCCCTTCCAATGCGTATTTGCAACGTTGACCGAATCAATTCCCTATCGTACAGGTATTTAAATGACTTCAGCAAAGCACTCGCCAGTGAAGTTCGTATCCTCCTCCAAGAAGTCGGAAAGCTACGAGATGAGCGGCGTGCTTTACAACAGTACGGCCCCAACCAACTCCCTGCACTCGAAACCCTCTAACCACACCACATCCTACCCATCCCCAGTGAGATCGCCGAGCTGATGGCCGTCAAAGCGAAGCATAGTGCAGGCGGCGAATACTCTCCTGACTGGCGCCCAAAGGTGATCTATCCCGATCCCCAATATCCATGTCTCCATCGACCACGCCCGCTAACTGCGCCTCCTCTGCTTGCATAGTATCTCCCCGAAGAGCTCATGCCACCGCCCCCTGGGCCTCCTCCGCCACCTGTAGAAGAGCCCCCCGCGCCAGAAGGCCCCGCCCGTCCTGCCTGGCGTACGGTCATCAAACGCCCGGAGCCGACTCCAGGTGGCCGACGAAAAGGCAAGGCAGCTGCGGCTCCTCCGCCTCCTCCTGCACTACCTCCGCCTCCGCCCGCCATGGAGGCACCACTCCCGGAACTGCCCTCGTGGGCGCAATGGAGACGTGAGTGCACGCATACGTATCGCCCCTGTGGCGCCCATACGTGCGTCTCGTTGCTGACCTTGGCACCCTGCAGCGAATCCCAACATCCACCCTGTCGTCCGGGGCCCAGATCCTTCACAGGCTGTCGTGCAGGCACCTCCGCGTCAGGGTCTCTTTGGTACTTGTTCTCCCGTCATCTCCGGGTCTCATTCGTGCTGTGCTAATATCCACCTGCAGGTCCCGTGACACCTCCGCCATCTTGATTGCCACAGGAGAGAAACCCGTTTTACGAATATATATAGATCGGTGCACGTTGTAATCCCATTCTTGTCCCATTCACTGAATTGCTTGTCTTTCCCATGTATCATCCTACGCCAATACTGTTACTGTCTGATCTGAGCTGTATGTTGTAATCGTGACTCTTCACAAATTCGAGTTTCATCTTCCTCACCGCTAGGTACACGCTGCGCCCAAGTGAGCATTTGTACTCGTATAGCATATGGCAATGACAATTGTAAGGAAACATGGCTGTAGTTTGGAAATAGGTAAATCAATGGTACACAACCGTCTACTGCAGACAACAAGATAATTGGTATTGTTTTATGCAAGAGAGTTCAATGAGCTGTACAGAGCCTGCTTGATTTGTGGATGACATTGTGCTACATACAAATGATGCTGCGTGCTTGACGCTATAGATAAACTTGGTATCAAATGAGTGACGTTTATATGTCGAAGAGGTCAAAAAAGTTGGAGACGTGATGCGTGATGGGTTTAGCTTGGGTTGGGTTGGAGGAGAGAGATCAGATCGTGCCATCGCGAAGATTGACATGCACGAATAGCGTCGAGAAGAGGTACTGGGACACGTGCGCATCATACAACGGCAAGTGACGGAACCCTAAAAAGCAAGCAAGGTCGCATCATCAACGTTGCCAGCCAGACCACCAACCACACATACCTTCACGAAGGCACGCAAGCGACACGCAATGGACGGCCAGCGCCTCCTTCTCGTCATCGCCGTCCTCGCGCACCGCGAAGCGCACGAACACCAGTTCGCGCATGTCGCCCACGACCTCGAACGGCAGACTGAGCGCCTCCTCCCACACCGGGTTGAACCCGTTATTCCTGACCGCGCTCGTGCGGGACGACACTTGGAGCGCAGACGTACTCACGGGGGGCGATGAGCAGAGGCCCCAGTCGGGGAAGTGCACCGAGACCTCGACGTAAGGGTTGCAGGCGGATTTGTCGATGACCTCGCGGCCGTGCGCGTCTTTCGGAAGCGGGAGTTGCTGTGCCGAGATCACCTGGACGTACACACGTATATCAGGGCCCACGACGGGCTAAGGTAAGTAGATCGATGCATACAGTGATGTCCAGGTAATGTCGGGTCCGTTTGCTGAGCAAAGCTTTATCCTGAGATCGGAGGGCGAGTGGCTTGAGGACATATCCGGACCGGCCGTTACGCTGGAACATCGCGTGGTTGATCACGTAGCCCAAATCTGCGCGATCGTGAGTAGATAGCTTTTGCAGACCAGGTCAGACACACCACAGGTTTGCCAGTTGATAGCGACCAGTTGGATCCCAGCACTCCAATAGCGATGGGGCTCGTAATTCGTGGACGAGACGCGCGTGCCCTTTGGGTATAACCGCACGAGATGTGTGCGGTTGTGCTTAATAAGATCATGCATGCCATCGCGCTTGAACATCTTGTTGGCCGTGCTTTCCGAGAGAGAGAACATGTGCTCAGGTGCGTAGTGTTCCTTCTTGTTGATTCCGCGGCATTTGACGCCAACGGTGTACACGAGCATCGAAACCAGTGACATAGACATTCGGACCTTCACTTTCTCAGCACTAGGAGCGGAATTCGAAGGAGACCGCAGCCTGAGACCCTTTCTGGACTTGGTGATTTCCTGCTTCGCCTCCGAGAACCCCCGTCGAACCTTGGACAGATCGTGCTTGAGCTCTAGAGACAACATGAGGCCGGAACCTTCACGGGGATAGTGTTAGGAACGGACCAGAGAGCATTTCACCATCTGTGGATGTTTCCGTGGATGTCGTCGAGGAATCTGCATCGACCGAGATAACATTCGGGTGTATTTCCTCGTTCTCCGAGACATACAGATTCTTTGTCTACTCGCAAGAATTGGATCAGAGCAATCACCAGACAAAAGACGAGCGACGTACCTTGAGTAAAAACCGCCCCTTCAAGTCTTCTGGGCTTGGCAGAGCGTCGAGCTTTGGACGGCCATACACTGGCGCGCTCACGAGAGCCTCGCCGAATGCTTCATGCATGATCGACGCCATCATGTCTTGTTGCTGAATGCCACAGTGGACTTCCGCAGAGATGATAACCGGGTATGGCGAGACAGCGAAGGCGTACTTCGCGATAGCTTCGCAAACCTCGCGCAACGATACCTTTGTAGTAAGCGTCTTGCCATGATAGACAACTGGCTCCCTGTCACCGTCATAGATGTCAACTGCAGTAAAGATCAGATGAATCCGGGACACAGGTGAGCATAGCCTTACGCTCAACGCTACGGCAGCTGTGGAGTAGCGCCCGGATGTACCCCTCGATTGTGCTGTCACCAACGAGCTGATGCCCAACAAGGTACGTATTATGAGAAGACGAGATGTAGTAGTCAGGGAGCGGTCGCGTCATGTCATGATGAATCGATCGATCCTGGTCCGTGAAGGCAGAGTTGTCTGTGGATAGCAGGAATGCCGTGAAGCTTTCGAGGGAGAGCGTAGCAGTGGTGAGACCTTCGGGGCTTGCACCATTCGGCATGGAGGAAGCTTCATCAGGCTGGTCGTTAAGAAACACGTCGGTCGGGAGCTGGACGGTCTTCGGCGCATCATTGCCAGATGAGGACGTGGCATAGCGGAGAAATAGGCGTTGCAAATCGTCCACGTGTGCGTTCGACTTGACTTAACGTAAGTAAGGGTTATGGGGAGATACCCCGCAGGATCGCTCACCTTCTGGTGCATGCGCATGAAGTGTTCGAATGCCCGATAAGAGAAACCTCCTTCGCCAAATGAACAAAACTTCTTGTAGAGACGCTCCACTTCTGGTCGCGCCTTCAACAGCTTAACAAAGCGCTTGAAATCGTTGAAATCCAGGAATCCGCGCTTCTGCACGTCGGCTTGCTGCGGTAGCTATCAGCAATCAAGACGAAAAGACAAAAGTAGCACATACCTTAAAGCGGCGATCCAAGTCTTCACGCGACGGGTTGACGTTAAGCAGTCTGCAGAGCTTTTCAACATCTTCGAAAAACAACTTCTGATCAGCCTGCTCGTCGGCGGCCTTCCAATATTGCTTTTCCCAGACGGCTTCACGGAGATAGTTATTACCTAGCCCACACATGAGGGCCTGGCGTATTGCATACAGCTTGCGGAGGGTGGAATCCCACATCTGAAAGACATCGACCGAGGGGGCGATGACATGCCACAGTTTCCAGTTACCATCGAGGGTGTAAATGATAGTAAGCCACCGATTCTCGCATTCCTGAGAAATTTGGAACTGCTCTCTGTAATATCGGCCATCGGAAGCCGTGCGCAACTCCTTAATATTCTCGATGGGTACTGTGGACAATGAATGAATGGATAAAAGTCGATTTGTCATGTCAATGAGAAACGCACTGATCCTATGTTTTTTGGATTCCCAGATGATCTGGCCTTGATCGGGATCTAGTTTGCAGACAACATTTGTCTGCTTCCGACCGGACACCTTGATCATGGGTGTGCCTCTCTGAAGGAGATCAGGAACTGTGAAGTCCGCAGTGGACGCAGTTTGTGCAACGGGCATGCCACTGGTACGATCGTTGTCAGCAATGGGGGACGCAGAAAGCATCGACATTGGCGAGGAAGATGAGGGAAAGGATGCGAGGGGTATGTTGAGCTCTGGTAGTGGGTTTGACGCGCTCCGAGGAGAGGACGAGGGGTCTCTCGAGTGAGCGATAATTCTGATGGGGATGGGGTCGTTATCTGCTGTACGAGGGGAACCAGGGGAAGAGAAGAGAAGACCAGGCGGTCTCGTTCTCCCCCGCCGAGACGTGCCCAGGGTCACGGTGGCCTCTGAAAGACTCCGCCCATGCCGCGCCGCCTTCTGACTTGATTGCCTTTTAAGGACACCGCCAGTGGCACGCCAACTTTTTGACCGAACCAAGGATACTGCCTTCCGTCCAAGAGACGCTAGTCCAAGTCCCGGACTCCCACCGCTGGACCCGCTACCGCTACCGGTTCTTTGACGGGAACGGGATGGCGAGGGCGGAGTCAGGAGGGGAGACAGACGCGAGGGTGTCGATGACTCGTCCTCTTCCGTGTCGAGTGCACTTCCGTTAAGGATGATGTCCCGCAACCCCGGTGATAACTGTCCGCGACTCGTGAGGATGTTGATAGCGTGTCTGAGGGGGGAAGTAGGAGGGGCATGTGCCCCAGCTTCGTCAGAGCGAGTCATGACGGGGAAGCAACAAAGGGAGGGAGAAAAGGGTGAGGAGGCGGAGGAACCTGAGGGTAAGTGTGAATAATAACAATAATAAATGCAGTTTCAATGCTATGAATACTGGGTCGAGTCAAGAGCACCGCAAAGGTCTCATCGTGCATATATATAGAAGCACAGTGAGAGGGACCATTAGTCGCGCCCCGCTAAAAGTCGAGGAGCTTGTCTCTATCGGAGCCATTTCCTGTATTGTTCGTATCAAAATGTGTTTGCCATTCTTCTCGATGAATTCACCCACGCCGGGAAACCCACAGCACCGGGGCGCCTAGCAATAAGCGATGGGCGTCTCGCAAATGCCATCATTGCCTTCTCCTTCTACCGCCTATCATTGCAGTAACAGTAGTGGCGATCCCAAATGCATCACCAGCCGCGCAGTAGGCTGTAGGCGGAGTACAGACGATCACGTATTATATGACCCGCTTCCTTTTAGTCCTTTCATTCACCTCAGTCTTCAAATATACACACGTTAGGCGGAGTACAAGGGATCGGATCCACGATCGGGATTCATATTTTCATTCATCTGGCACCTTAATACACACACGTGTGCCACTTGCGCAGAAGATGTGCTAAGCTATTTCAAGCATATGCGAACCGCAGCTTTGATACAACATCCTTACGCCATTCCGTTTACAACTCCCCCTGTAGACATGTCTGGAGGTTATCAGTTATCATGGTCCAGCCCAGACGTGTCTCATGTTCGTGGTATTTACCCTCCGCTTCTGTATCTGGTTCTGTAAGTTCACGCGGGCCACCGGATTGTACCGAAGCTAGCCTGCATCCGGCGAAAAAGCAGGCGAGATGGATGTAGGAGGAAAACGCCTCAAAAAAACCAATTATTTGATTTACGAGAAAACGTTGCAAAAGCTGTAGCTAAGCGGTGTCGAGTCAAGCCATACCTTTGGGGTGATGACTCCTACAAGGCATGACCCCTGAAAGGTGACTCATCACCTCGCAGCATCAGTGGAGGTAGTAACGAACAATCGCCAAAAAGGAACCTGTCGCCCGCGAGAGTGGGGTGTCAAGTGCCAACCCCGATGAGGGGTCCCACAGGACCTAGATGCAAGTCAGACGACCATTTGCCGCCGGAAACGAGAAGGAAAATAGGCAACCACTACAGTACGCAGCCCTCACCATCGCCCTGAAAACCCACGTTGCACGCCAACCCCTAGCTAGAAAGGACCTGACCTGATTGGATGCCCTCCAGGACAGGGGATCCTGACGGTGTGGTGGCGACATGGTGTGGTAGTCTGTACTGTACAGCCCGTGAGGCCCAATTCTTTGACGTATTGCTGTGGAGAGCTTCTAGTACAGTATGTTGCGTGCCGTAAACGCGACAGCTGATCCACTGGAACAACCGCCGAAAGGCTGAGAAGCTGAGCGCCGAGAGTGATGCTCTGCCCTGTGGTCCGCCACGCTTCTAGCACAGACAAGGAAACGTGTTGATACCCGTTCAAGAATACATGCCGTGAATGTCTAGAACATTGAGGTCGTCGCCACTTCGCGTAAGTAGAAGTGCTAAGCGCACGTCGCGTATGTGGATCGGATTTGGATGGTTGTAGGGTAGGGTATGGTATGTTTACCTGTATTTACGCAGCTCCCCATGACCTCACCTTCACCTTCACCGTCAAAACCAGTTTCCAGCGAGGACATTGTTGCTCAAAAGGCACGTATCTCTATCAATCCTCAGAGTTGATGGAAAGCTCATCCCGACAACCTGTACAGTATGACCGCTGCTGTACGTATTCCCTACGTCCCCTTCTATCGCCGTGCTCACGATGGCGTGCGCGGAACAGTGGCAGATTTACTAGTAAAATCGTGCGTCCGAATTCACGAATCGCTCAGCGTTCTGCGGACCGTAACAGTTTTTTGTTCTCTTTTTTTCCCCCGTGAACAGCGGTATCGGCTTTAGCGTTGGCGTCGTCGCATCCGTCATCCTCTTCCGCCGTGCGTGACAACTCACGCGCAGCTCTATCTACGCCGGACACGACGTATTCTAAATTTCTTCTTTTCAGGACGCGCATGGCCCGTGGCTCTCTCAACGGGCTTTGGGGCCGGCGCCGCATATGCGGACTGCGACCGGTCATTCAACCCAGCGCGCATCCCCGGCGTGCGCGTGCTCGAGCAGCAGCCGCAGCCGCAGCCGCCTCCGGAGTCGAAATAATTTCCTTCCCCTTCTTCCCCCCCCCAATCAGTAGTTTAAATAGAAGCATGCTGCTGTGACACCACACAGAGATGTAGACTTGTGATACGTCGACGTACGGCTGGTGAGCTGGCGGGGGTGGTTCTAAATTCATTCATATGAAAATATACATGCTGCTACTGCCGCTCCTCTCCTCCGGGGTCAATTGACTCTTCGTGGCCAAACTCGACAATTCTCCGGTCTGCGTTGCGTTCGCCGGGGCGAGGGAGTTTGCGCTGAGGTTCTCCGAGCACGAGTCGTTTGTACAGTACCACTAGCGTGGACGTGGTGTGTGAGCGGCTTTTTTTTTTTTACGGGAAAGCGACGGAGGAATGGTTGCACACCGGACGTCGCGGCCATAATGGGTACCGTTAAGATGATGGTACGCAGGCGTTGGCCTTGAGGTGACAGCTTCGTGCCCATGGAGATCCCACTGTAGCGGGGTTGAGTCTGTCACCCAGTAAGTCAGGCGCGAAGAGAGGCAACGGAGGTTATGCCACGTGCCGGCGGAAGACCTGGCGCAGGCGAACAGCTCAAAGCGGATACAAGCAAATATTTGGTTTGGTTTGGCCAACGTAAAAACACCACTACACAAACTACTCCTACGTGCGAACAACAAGAAATTGTTCTGGGACATCGGGGCTTTCGATTTCAGCGAGAAAACGGTCTACCTGCATGATACCCTCCACCACGGATACACGCCTCTCCACCTAGACCAATGTTTATTGACAGGGCATTTGTAAAAGGGACGGACCTACATTCCAGACCTCTGTTTCAATTCCAACCTGACAAAGCGTTGGATTGCACTGACGAACAATGTCTAGCGCGTGCGTGGAGGGAGTACACAGCATCGGTCGCTCCGCAAAATTGATGTGCAATATTCGCAGATGCTTTGCTTGGGCAAGTGTTGGTGCAAGTAATGGCTACGAACTCGTATGTGAGCGCGCTCCCTAGGAATAAAGGAAAACCAGACCATCTCCGCGTGACTTATGACCATGAAAAGTTGTTCTAACTTCGTGCAATTAAGGCACACATAGCCGATGGCATCGAGACTGAGTCGTAGTCGATGAAAAGAAAAGCGGACAAGGTGGTCACGATGCTGATCAACGATGCGCACGCAAATTTCATCTACGAGTGCTCCCTGCAGGCCGGAATAGGGCGTGTAGACCTGAAAGAATTCAAGCGGAGACTCCTCGAGAACGGACATAATGCCATTCATCCATGCGTCAGACGTCTGTTCGGGGAGAACGGTCAATGTGAAAGAGCGCAGGGACCTCAAACCGCCAGCCCTCTCGCAGGCTCCGCCTAGTGCTGGCATATCCTGTTTGGAAGTGCTTAATCAGAGATAAGTAACTCGAGCGAAGATGATGATGTAAAACTTGCAAACGCAGGGGACAGGCTCTCGAGGCTGAGTCCCTTAAAGTTTCTGGCGTTGTTTCGTATCACTGACCAGACACCCCTGTTCGTTACTCTAGGGCACCCAGCCAGATTGAGATGCTCCAGCTGCGGAAGATATTGTGACATGGACTCCAGAAGAGTGTCTGTAACGTGTACGTTTGCCTGGCCTATGGATGAATGACATATTCAAAGGCAAGCATAGGGCACCTGCGTGCCTTGCAAATCAGCGTTAGACTTGTCAATGATTGTCCGGTCGCTTGAAGCCAACATGGAAGCATCTCGAGTACAGGTATGGTGGGCATGATCAACGAGATATTCCGTAGATGAAGTAGCTGGATAAGGTCTCTCGGCGCATAATGCCCGGAATGCCTTCCATTGATAACAATGTCGTTTAATTCGGTGCATTTACCAAGGCTCTTGAGAATGCCGGACGTCAAGGAGCCATCTCTAGTCCATGTACAGGATTTGAGCTGTACACAGTTCTCAAGCCCTTTGATGCACCAGTCCATAAGCTGCTCATATGTGTAATCAGAGCCATAGTCTTTCGGAAAGTGCCTAATTTCTTTGGGTGTCTCATGTGGGTATGTAGAATTCGCGATACCAGATAGGCTAACCTAATTGATGGACAAGACGAGCGAGATTGGGACGCTCCGCGAGAGTCCTAAATAATTGCCGCACCTATACGAAACAGATTTGAGATGCTTTTAAAGGAACGATAATCAGCTGCGAACCCTAGATGTTGACGAGTGGTGCCACACGATTCGGTCGTAGAGCTCTGACACAGCAAAAACATAAAAGGTACGATTGGCGAGGCACAGCGATGCAAGGTGCGCAGGGCTGATGAGGTTGGCTACAAGGAGTGGTAGAAGTTCAAGGGGAAGATCTTGGAAGCGGGCCATCCTGATGATTGCGCCGTCCTAGTCGGTCGATGTCAGTGGCTGCCCCTAAGTGATTCGGCGAACGGCCAACTCCGAAGGCAATCAGCAGATCACGTGGACGCCTATTCTGACTGTCACTGCCAACACTTGACGGTTTGAACGCTGTTGGCTACTTTGTCTTGTCCCATCCTGCCATGTCTGACGCAGAGGAAGAACGATACGAAGGCACTTCGTTTTCGCGTACCGTAGAAGAAGAAGAGACTCAAGAGGAACAAGGAGGGACTCGTCATGACAGTGGCCGGAAGCACGGCAAGCAACGGCGAAGAAGGGAGGAGGAGGAAGAAGAGGACGAGGGTGGTGAAGATGAAGAAGACGATGAAGATGAAGAGGACGAAGATGACGAGGAGGATGATGAGGATGATGATGAAGGCGTGGCTCGTGGTAGCAAACGTCAAAAGGTATTGTCCTACTTTACTTGACTGTCTACCTCCAATACTAAAGGTTTCCACCAGCGCCGCCACAAACGCGCCGCCGTCAATCGCTTCCTTGATGTAGAAGCTGAGGTTAATGAGGACGAAGACGAGGAGGAAGAAGACGAGGAGTATGGGAGAGGTGCATTCAATTGTCTTCTATGATACAAGTTCTTCTGACTCGAACCGGCTCGCAGACGAGTTCATCGCTGAGGCCGAAGGCGAAGGTGATGATGAAGAAGGCGTCAGAAGATCAGTCCATCATGCCCGCTTGGATAGACGCGAAAGAGAGCTCAATGATCAAGACTTGGCGCGCATAGCAGAGGACGTTAGCCAACGTTATAAACGGTCGGCAGTTCGCTACACTGGGGACATGAACGAGGTTCCTCAGCGCCTCTTAATGCCATCTGTCCAAGATGCCAACCTTTGGCAAGTTCGGTGTAAGGCACGTATTCCTTCTGTCCTGTAAACTGGTGCTTGAACGTTAACGGTATCACGTTCAGCCTGGTCGTGAACGAGACCTCGTTTTCAGTCTCATGCGCAAGTCGCTTGACCTTGAGTTCTCCAACCGCCCCTTACAGATTCTTTCTGCTTTCGAGCGTGATTCTCTCCCTGGCATCATCTATGTCGAGGCTCGCAGCCAGAAGCAGGTCAGCGAAGCTTGCAATGGGCTCGTCGGGATCTACCCCAGCCGTGGCATCACCCTAGTACCTATCGACGAGATGGCTAGCTTGCTTTTGATCAAGAAGCAAGAAACAACCGTCAATCCAGGTAACTGGGTTCGCATTAAGCGAGGCAAGTATCAGGGAGACCTTGCCCAAGTGGTGGACATCACCGAAAACGGAGAGGAGGTCGGGCTCAAATTCATACCGCGCATTGATCTCAACCCCAAAGACGATGTTGCAATTGATGGCAAGAAGCGGAAGAAGACCGGTCTCGCAGTTTCCACTGGCGTCCGCCCACCGCAACGATTTTTCAATTATGAAGAAGTTGTAAAAGTCTATGGTCGCAAGACAGTCTCGAAGCGAAACCAGGCGTATATCTTCCAAAACGACACGTATAAAGACGGCTTCATTGAAAAAGACTTCAAGCTTAGTGCAATAGTGACGGAAAACGTGAACCCCACGCTGGATGAGATCACGCGATTTGCGCGGGGCAACCAGGAGGGCGAGGGTATGGAGAACGTTGTTGACCTCTCCCTTATTGCCGAAGCCTCGCGGAAAGCTGCAATCGCGGTGCTGCAGCCCGGAGACCACGTTGAGGTATTTGAGGGCGAACAGTCGGGTGTCCACGGTGTCGTCGAATCCATCAACTTGGATGTTGTCACGGTGAATCCCGTCGGGGCGTTCGATCTCGAAGGACAGAAGGTCCAGGTGCCAGCTAGGAGTGTCAGGAAGCGGTTCAAGCCTGGAGACCACGTCAAGGTTATGTCTGGGAAAAATGCCGACGAGTCCGGTCTCGTTGTTTCCGTCTCGGGTAACATTGTAACGTTCTTGTCCGACATGTCGATGCAAGAGGTTCGTTAGTCCTGTTCAACCACTCTACATCACTTGACCTTCAGCATCCGGCAGGTTTCTGTGTTCTCCAAAGACCTCCGCGAGGCTGCAGAAGTTGGTGCTGGCATGAATATCGTAGGCAACTATGAACTTCATGATTTGGTCCAGCTGGAGTAGGTACCCTCTTCTGACTAGTGTTTGGTGATTGTCTCACCACGTTCAGCAACCAAACTGTCGGGGTCATCTTCAAAACAGAGCGAGACTCTTTTCGTGTGTTGGACCAGAACGGGCAAGTGCGCTTGGTGCAACCACACCAGATATCTATGCGTCGTGACTCCAACCGCGCCATCGCAACAGACGCGGAGGGTTATGAACTACGAGTCGGTGATAACATGAAGGAAAACGACGGCGAGGTGAGAAAAATATCCTCATGTTATAACACATCCACTTCTTTAATATCTTACATCTGCCTTTGTAGGGTCGGAAAGGTCGCGTTCTTCACGTTCACCAATCCTTCTTCGCATTCTTGCACAATCGTGAGATAGTTGAAAATGGTGGCGTCTTTGTGACTCGAGCCAGGTCCCTCGTCTCCCTTGCTCCAAAGGGAAATATCATCCGCCCTGGTACCGACCTGTCAAAAATGAATCCTGCCCTGAGTGGCGGTGCCATAACAGGCGGCATGGTTGGATCAGGCATGGGCCGTGGTATGCGAGACCGGCTCGTCGGTGTCCTTGTTACTGTAATCAAGGGCCCTCAAAAAGGTTATGTTGGCACCATCAAGGACACGAATGGTTCTATTGCTCGTGTGGAACTCAATACCAACAACAAGGTCATTTCGATCGAGAAAGCAAAGCTGTGCCGCAGAAAGTAAGTCATTGGTTCTCCATTCAGTGATCGTCTGCTTATCGCCGTCCAGCAAAGACGGCAAACTCGAGCCACTTGAAGGTGGTCGTGATAGCATGGGTCCTCCCCGTGGCAGCTTCGGCGATGGAGGGTTTGGTGGCGGCGGTGGCCGGACACCTAATCCTTACGCATCGTCTGGCAGTACCGGCTGGGGTGGTGGCCGCACTCCCAATCCTTACGTTGTTGCGGGCGGGAAGACCCCCGCATGGGGATCTTCGAAAACGCCTAATCCGTACACCGAAGGAAGCAGAACGCCGTTTAATACCAGTTCCCAAACCCCAAATCCGTACGCGCAGGAAGGTGGGAGGACGCCGGGTTGGGGCTCATCTGCTCGGACACCAAATCCCTATACTGCTGCCGCTGCTACTGCGAATAAGAGTACCACTGCGCCAGGATGGGGCGGCGCGACGCCTGCCTGGGGAGGGGCCACACCAAAGCCAACATCCTCTTGGAATGACAGTTCGTCCGCGCCGAGTAATACTGGCTGGGCCAGTCCTGGACCACCTGCGCCGGGAGGGTGGGGCGAGTCAAGCTGGGTAAGCCCTCTGAAATTGATGCGTTGTTCACGGCTCATCTTAGTGCCAACAGAGTGCGCCAACACCCGCTTTCGGGGCCCCGACGCCAGCGTCTGCGCCTACCCCTGGTGGACCAGGCTATGGCTCGACAGTGTACAACGCCCAGACACCGGCCGGAATGTTCACCGGTCGTGCCGACATGCCTGCAGAGACGCCAGCCGCATACCCGCCACATGAACGAACAGGGAAGACTGCATTCAGTAAGTATTGGGCACATATTTTTTACTTGCCCAATTCTCACGCTATGTTTCAGAATTGGATAAGAATTGGCTCGTTGACTCGGCTTATGCTGCCAGCAAGATTGGAATGATGGTCAAGATCCGCGGCACACGAGGAGACAGTGCTGGATTCCCTGAATGGGATCATGGAAAGAATGAGGGTAAACAGGGTAAATTGCAGGGCGTGCTTGACACAGGGTCGGATTATATCCCACGAACGGCGACGCTGCTGATGGACGACCGCGAGTCACTCACGGTGCCCATCATATATCTTGTTCCGGTTCCGCCAACTCAGGTCCGCAATAAGGTGGTGGCGCTTGATGGCCGATACAAGGGCCAGATCGTGACAGTGAGAGACATGATGCTCGACTCGTGTCTGGTCACACACGACGATTCGATGTACGACGATTTGACGCACGATCGGATGTGTTTGTACTCTGACCGCTGAGACGACTTGGCTACACGCTCACTACTCTCGTACCCACTCTCTTGTACTGTTGCTGCCTTATCGTATTTGCTTTCCAGTATACATCTATTATCAGCGAACCGAAGAGACCAATCCGTGCCAGGGGCCAGGGGCTAGGCCCCATACGGATTCGACCCATGGAGCGGCGATCGGAAACATGACGTGGTTATGGATTGATTGGAATGCAATGCTCTTAGGCCTGAATGTTCAGTCACGACGTTTCAGACGATTTAGGGGATTCACGCTCAGTTTACCAGTGCCAGTGACCGTGCAGATGCAGAAGAGATGTTCAAGAAGAATCCAAGATCAAAAGAACCCGATAGAGCCCGAATTTGAACGCGAGGAGAGTCCACTGACGGACCTAGACGACGAGGACGAGCAACCCGTGTCTCCGCCAAAAAAACGTCGACGCAAGACCAAAGTTGTCGAACCAGTGGTGTACGACATTCCTTCGGTAGAGTCCAAGATGACCACGTATCAAGGTGTGTTCAGCAGCGACTCATGGTCGTGTCTTGTTGCGCTGAAACATCAGACGTTGTTTTCAGGCCGTTTGGGCTACGTGAGTCACCGCACCTGTGTGCGTCCATGTTTCTAATCTTGAATGATCTTAAAGGCTTGTCTCAATACAATCCTCCGAGCTTCAAAACCGGACCCTATCTTCTGCAGTCGGTTTGTTTCGTGCTTGGGTTCGATATATATCGCTCTCACATATAAAGTCAATTTAGAACTTGCCGAATAGACACGATACGCAAGCATGGCCTCGACTTTGCCAAAGACTTGGGCCTTCGAAATACAAAAGATCTCGTGAAGCTCATTCAGGTGGGCTTGTCGGTGCAAGCCTTCTGCCGGGAACCTAGCATCACTAATACCATCCGTGTGCCGTGACAGTGGAACGAAGACAACAGGTTGGGCTTTCCTTTCGCAGTCAAAAAAAAGAATTCATCTCTTCATCAAGGATTCGTTTCATGCGCATCTCTTCGGAACTATTTCCCTTTGCCTCGCACGACAAGTACGGATACGACCTGGACTACGCAGCTGCCGAGCTGAAAGTGCGGACACCTTCACATGGCGCCGCGTCGAGGGCTGACAGTGACTCCACTCAGGCCGCTGGCGATCTTGCCAATCTATACGGTCATCGGATGACCTTGCATCCCGGTCAGGTGGGTCATCTCATCGATTCCTCGAAATGTCGCCTGACGCCGCCCTCCCTTCCAGTTTACTCAAATTGGTTCTCCCAAGCAGAATGTCGTGGATGCATCAATTCGAGAATTGCACTGTACGTGCCCGAATAGACTGTTGTTCCATGATACAAGTTCATGAGTCGTTTTATTTCAGATCATTGTTCGATTTTGAAACACATGGGTATAGGAAAGGATGGTGTCATCATCATACATGCTGGCGTTCGTGCTGTACCTTCCTCTAACACAATGAAGTTGGACTGACCCAACAGACAGGGCGTATATGGTGATAAAGTAGCAACATTGTCTCGCTTCAAGGAGAACTATAGGACCTTGCTATCTGATGATATCAAAGCACGACTAGTTATCGAGAATGACGAGGTCAGCCATAGATGTCTAAGGAAGCGAAGATTACAAAACACTTACCTTGTCCGATCTAGATGTGCTACAACGTTGACGACCTTCTCCCTATTTGTGAAGAGCTTAACCTACCTCTCGTCGTGAGTTCTTCTGCACTTGACGTGTAGACTTGAAAGCTGAAAATCCTTGTAGTTCGATTATCATCACGATTGGATCTATGTAAGCTTTATTTCATTTCTTGTACCCTCGACTGCAGCTGACTCCCTGAGTGTTAGCCATCATCTGAGCCTCTGACAACCCTCATTCCGCGCATCAATGCGATTTGGCACAGGAAGGGTATCAAGCCGAAGCAGCATCTCTCGTCTCCACGGCCGGGTGCAGTGACCGTAATGGAAAAGCGCGCGCACGCTCGTCGCTGTTCTACCCTCCCAGTGGAATTGGAGGCAGAGGGTGCCGGCTGGTGGTGGCGCGCGCCTGGCGATCGAGAATGGATAGATCTGATGATCGAAGCCAAGGACAAGGAGCAAGCCGTCTTCCAGCTGTATCGTATTTACGACCTCGCTCCAGTGATATGGGAAAATCTGCGCCCAGAGCAGACGGATACAATCAGCGGTGGTCAAGAAGAGGCGAGCACGGTGCGGACACGAAAGAAGGCTAAGAACAGGGGTTTGTGACCCACCTCTTATCGCAACACCAAGGTTGATTTTTTTAGTAGACAAGGATGACGAATGTCCTCCTGGACTGCCAGTGGATGTTGATCCTGCTACGATGGTGGACGCAGAGGGACCGCAAGCCGTTGGGAAACAATCGCAGGAACCCGAAAGGGCTGACCGACCACACCGCAAAGCCAGGGGAGTGATCAAGGGCAAAAGGAAAGGTTAAATTCCCGCGCGTGGGTTGGATGGACATTCGAAGTACGTCCAGTCAAGGTTGTTTGCGAGCAGTCTGACTAACAAGGTCGGTAAGAGCATTTTTATCCCGCTGCCGGAATCCATCTCAGAGACACCGGAAACTTGAAATGATGATGAAAGGACCACGTGCCTTCTTTCATACTTTGTAATTGTCTCGTTGTGTAATGTCACTACAGGTTTCTCTTCACTGTTTCGTTGGTCGCCTGGCACATCTACCCAAGTCTCTCACGATGGTCATCTCGTCCCACTCAGGAACGCCCAGCGCTGCAGCAGGCGAGCTAGGGAGTTGAGATACTTCAAGAGAAGGTCCCCATGGATCGGAAATATACGTTAGAGTGACAGGGGGACAGGGTATGGACGTTTGTCAATGCTGCCCCCTCTTCTGTAGGGACGGACTTGGACTACAGAGAGATTCTATGGCACAGCAAAAGTAGGTAGGATTGACCCTTTCGAGTCGGACCCCCCCATTGCGTGGTCCTCATTCCCACTACGGCAAGTATCGTACCCGCCCTCTCAGAGGAGGATGCTAGTTTTATGTGCCCAGACAGCCCCAGGAATGATCGCACGGTACGTTCCCCGATGTGTCATGGAATCTAGAACAGAACCAAGACGGTGGCCTGAATGATGCGTAACTCGATAGGACAGGTCGCACTCCACTACATTCACCGTTGCACGTCGCAATATGAGATGCTTTGCGTGTTTTGATGGTCGTCGGATTGCCAGTATATGGGAGGCACAGACGTGCATAATGTTACCATAGCGATTCAAGCTGGCGGTATCCAGAGGTTCTCGGAGCACAAAGCAGAGCAGACCTAGCATTGAAGTGTATATTCACAAGAGATCATGCGATAGGCGCGTCTCCTGGACGCCTGCTTGCCGTGCCAGACGTGACGTTAGTGACCCACCCCCGGGCCCTAGTGTCGAGTCCAGAAAACTGGCTCCGGTTTAGATAAACTACCGTATCAGTCCGGATGCTTGAGTGCGTTTTGAGGAATTTATCAGCTAATTCGAATCAGCTCCCGGAATACTAATACTGTGTAATGGTTTGAAAAGGGGCAATAGGCGCGTGTAACGGGTAATTGTCCACCTTGAAGACTCATCCGGGTCATGGGCAGTGAAAGAAATGGGTAAATGCAAATTATGATGTCCTCGATGTCAATGTGTCGAGTCTAACGTTGGGTAAAAAGCATTTATGGGATCTATAGAATTCGGAGTCGTGCTGCGTGTCGTCTACTGTGGAATGACTTCTGAGCGTGAATACAATGCCTATAATTTATCTAATAATACGATCATGCGTACTGTCCCTGTGAGAATTATACAGGTGATATGTGTTGGTACGTGCCTTGGCAGAAATCGTAAGCAGAAATCGTAAGCATCATCGCTTCGTGAGACTCTCCAGCGACTTGCTCCATTCGATGACCTTGGGGTGTGCGGAGACCTGGATTGCCGCGGGAAATCGGCATCAGCAACAGGGTATATGGATGAAGGCTGGAAAGCGAGGCACCTTCTTAGGATCGAATCGGAGGACTTGTAAGCCCTCCATCGTCGCAGCACGAGACAGCGCGACATAACTTTGGCCTTTCTCAAACACACGCCCCAGATCCACCTTGACGCGCTGTATCGTCTGACCTTGGCTTTTGTGGATGGAGAGGGCCCACGCAAGGATGAGGGGAACCTGATAGTAGCGCGCACACGTTAACGAGAGAGGACACCATTGCAAGAGGGAAACGAATGCTCGCCTGAACTCTCCGAGCCAGAACATTGCCTTCGTTGTCTTCGACGCGAAATTCGTCGCGAGTCACGAGTGCCGTTTCCCTGCCCATCGGCGTCGGAAATTCCACGAGCGGGAACAGCTCCGCATCCGCGGTGGACTTCTCGCACTCCCTTTTCGTCGTCTTAGTCGAGCCAGTAGATGCCGGCTTCACGTTTTCCTTCCCCTCGTTCGCAAATATTACGCTCTTGCCATCTTCCGAGAGCTTCACATCTCTCAACACACCCTCCAACTTGCCACGTGGTGCCGCAAAGAAGCCGAGCACGCGCCCGACGGCGCCGTTCACCAGCCCTCGTTGATCGTCAACATTCTTGACGAGCATCACCTGTGCCCCTTTCTTGAGGACGAGGCGCTCAGGCACCATCATGCCTGCCAGCACGGCCTTGCGCTTCTCAGGTCCAGCAGAACCCGAATCACGCGCATTGTAGAAAACAGGCGGGGTCTGCAGCGCGGCGAGGCGAGCCCCATTGGCGCGCTCGACTTCGTGACGCATGGGGAAGAGCTCTGTCGGTGGAAGGTCTAAATCGTTGGATACAATGGGGCGGGAGAGTGCGCGAAAGGACTCTATTGCAAGCGGTGTGATGCAGCCTTGACGGAGCTCATTCAGCAGTTGAACGAACGCTAGGAACACTCAGTATCCTTGCTGAGCCAACCGAGGACAGAAATACGCACTGTCATCCTTCTGTCTAAAGACCTGTGTCAGTGTGACAGTGTGCTCCATACAGGTTTTCCATGCATCGCACTCAAATGCGAAAAAGGGCTGTTCAGCTCCCTTGGTGACAGGAGGTAGCTGGAAGAAATCGCCTGTGACGACGAGCTACACAACATCAATATCACTGATGGACGCAGTCACGAAGACCGGCCTTACCTGAATGCCGCCAAACGGCCTGTCGGTCTTCTTCCTGAGTCGAGTGGCAATTGCAGAAATTTTCTCGAATAAGTGTCCATCCACCATCGACACTAAGGCCCGAAACTGAGTAAGCGCTCCATTTCCCGGTCAGCACAACAGCGCACCCTCGTCAATGATGAGGATTTGAGTCCCCTTCCAGCGTAACAGAGCAGGGCGCGCGGTCCTAATGTAACTGATGAGTTTATCGACGTTGTCGACCATGGGCGCGATCGCGCCCCACGAATGCAGCGTCATGCCTATCACGGCTTATCAAGAACTGGCTCACTATCCTGATTGGTGAAGCGCACCTCCGATGTTGGAAGCGGCCATCCCCGTGCTCGCGGTTACCGATACGACCTCGGGCTTCTTTGCGTGCCTCTTTTTGAGTGCCGCGATGATAGCTTTCAAAAGCAATGACTTTCCTGTACCTACGGGCACAGCGAGGCGTCAGTGCAGCCCCCTCGGAATGAAAAAAAAGAAGGGGTAGGAGCTGAGGTGTACCTGCCGAGCCAGTAAAGAAGACGTTCTTTCCCTCCTCAACAACCATCCTCAGAACCCTCGTTTGCTCATCGCTCAGCAGCACATCAAGGACCTTCTCCTCGGCACCTCCTGCCACACCGTCGAGTCCCGACCCGAGCCGCACCGATACCTTGGGGGAGAAGAAAGCGTCGATTGTCAACTTTGGTTGCTTCGCGCTACGAGCGTCGGGAAGGGCACCCTGCGACTTGCGTTTGACGCTCTGCTTTGTTGTCGACTTGGTCATTGGAAAGATCAAAAGAGCACGGTTATTTCAATCAAAAGTCGTTCATTTTCGGCCAACGCGACTAAACTCGCGTCCGATCATGTGACCGCATTCGAGGCGCAACGCCGCAATCACTGGCAGTTAGGTGTAGGTGTGTCTTCCGTGAAAAAATTGTGAGAATTTGCGAAAAATGCCTGTCTGGTCTGGACATAGGTGACGGAACGGCTCAAGCCTGTGGCATTTGTTATTACTATTTTTAGTATAAGGGTTATTTCTCGCTAAAAGGCTGATTCTGGGGCAGGCGGAGTGTTACAACTTGAGGCTCCCGTTGTGATTACTAGTACGACACGATAACTATGAAAACAACAGCGATCATGGACCGCATACAAAGCCCCGCGCCTCGCACATGGGACACTATAAAATACCTCACTCACGGAAAACGATACCACTACCTAACAAAAACAAGGGAGTCCATCAGCCGCCGGCGCGCAGCGCGAGCCCGATCCCTACCCCTGCACAGAGCGTGCCCACTAAAATAATGCCAAGACGCCTGCCAGACAAGCTCATCCGAGCGATGCTGTCCTTCAGCGGCGTGAACAATGAGAGCGAAAACATTACAAGAGATGGAATATGGAACGGATCGAGGACCATTGGTGTGCAGGTCGTGCCTTTTGCATGAACGTAGTGAGGACCAGACTTGACGGTATCCTCACGCAGCCGTCGCGCGACATCCCGCGACAGCGTCGCGTCCCACTCTGTTTCCCACGCAGCTTTGTCCCAGACCGCGCCCTGCTGAGACTGCGCGTCTGTTCGTGATTCGTGCACGGTACGTGCCGCACGTTCGATCTCACGCCAGCGGAGGAAACGGTCTGCAGCTTCGTTGCGAAGCAAATTTAGAGTTTCTGGGGAGCGAAAAATCCCGGCACGTAGTCCGTGAGTGGATGAAGGGCGGAAGGCGGAGACCGGCAGTCGCGGACGGGGAACCCCCGTTGAAGGAAGCATGACAATGGGTATGTGAGCGCCAAGCCCATCAATAATTGCACGATCTCTGGGAGAAAGGGCTGCAAAGAGTCAGGGGTTGCCAGTGGTAGTTAGGTGCAAAGCGCGTACATGAGGAAAAAACGACGAGTGCAGTGTAAAGACGGGATGACGGTGAAGAAAGTAGGCTAAACAGTAACGTGGACGGTGGATATGCAGGATGTATGACATCCAACATCTCTCGAAAAGGTTCGTGAATGATGGACAAAATCCGCGCGATGGCGTTATCAGTCTGCGAGAGCAAAGAAGGCGGTCAGACAATGTTAAGCGATTGTTATACCTTATAAGACGTACGTCACCCGCTGAAGCATGCTCCGAGATGTCCAGAATCTCCACATTGTGGGTCGGTTCGAATTTTTCTAAACCGTGTGCATCCCTGTGCTCTACCCAGTCTGTGGATGCCCGGGTGATGACGCCGTGGTGAGTGACCCCAGAAGACCCCACATCGACTACGTCCTCGTTCCCTTCAAGAAGGAGGTCTGCAATGGAAGAGGCGCCTAGATCAGCGTTTCCAAAAGCGAGTATGCGAATGTCGCCAACGGTCTTGCCGTGAGGCGTCGGCTGACGAAGAGGGGCAGGCAAAGTGAGCGATGGGATGATGAGCCCCTGAGTGGTCTCGCGATCATGCTCAGTGTGAGCGTGGGTGTGCGGCGGACTGGCTGCTGCGGAGGAGAAAAAAAACGAGGACGAGACAGAAGGGGAGGAAGAAATAGAACCAGGGCTGTCAGGGGGACTAGGTAGTGCACTGGAGCGCGGAGATGAGGATTGCGATACACCGGTGGACGGGTCGATGGCGGGTAAGTGGATATCACGAATTGTAAGGATGCTAACGCTGCCTAAACTTGAAGAAAGTTCCATCTGTATGATAAGTTTGGGACTATGGTGATGGGAGAAAGAGGGAAGAGCTGGAGATTGAGGGAAGTGCGGCCTCAAGCCTGACGCTTAACTAACTCGGCTACCTGAACACGCACGCATTATTGCATATTATCTTATCAGATAACACCTTTAGTCACGCTAGTAAACTCAAGGCACTCAAAAAGAAGCCAGAGATGATCCGTTCATTTCGCGTAACTCGAATCGTAACGTAACGTGCGACGGACATGACATGGAAAGCGAACATGTAGAATGATTCTTTAGTCCGGGTACTGTTGGGATCAGTGACGTCGATCAACAGCGCGCCCTGTGGAGCCTTCCTCACACGCCTAATACAAATTGGGTGTTCATTCGTTGGAGCAGGGAAACATGTTGGGAAACATGTTTTGGAGTTTAGGTGGGGTTAGTATGTGGCGTGGCGTTTGTAGCTGCGGTATGCCGATCCGGGACCAATCAGACCATACTGTGTACGTCGGAATGGCCTCGGACCCCTGCTCTACCACCATGGGCTAAAAAGAGTATAGATGATACTCCCTGTCGCTCGATCGCACATGTGGCTGTCTCAATCCTCATCTATCGGATGGCTCTTTGGAGCTTAACAACTTGTATAGGTATGCTGTACCTAATCTGGTGACCTTCATACAGCGGCTTCGCGCACAGGCCTGGGAGGATGTGGAACCTGGGCGGAAAAATCGCAAATAAAACCGGGTGCGACAGAAACATTCCTTAATTACTGACAACCTCAAGCTAATTCACAGCTCAGTGGCTGTTACTTGGTTGCCCGCATCGACCTGCTACACTGCAGCTACAACAATAATGAACGGGGTTTGTGTCTATGCCAAGTGGTGGTCTAAGCGTTTTTTTTTCCCAAGTGGAACCAGGGGACTCGTACTTCAATAGGCAGCCAGTGATTAAGTATAAGGTCGTGGTACCAGAAGGGCGCTCTCGGCGTGTTCTACGTGCAAAACGTTCAACGAGCTCCTTCCCTTAGCGACGCATAGCGCTTAGGATAAGTCATGACAGCTCATTATCATTGCATATGATAATGCAGTCTGAATGTTGAAGGCAATGAGTCTTACAGCAAGCACGACAATAAATGACGGAACCTGTTCAATGGAGAGAGATGTGACAAGATAACTAACTTTGGATACCAGACCACGCAAGTCAAGCTGCATGGCAACGAAGCGAGGTCGTCTATCCCTGAAAAGCAACGCCCTTTTTCCTCGTCTCGGCCATGCCTCCACCAGCGTAGCCCGTGCCTTGAAAATCGATTAAGGGAAAGTAGGTGCAAGTCAGTAGAGGGGACTCACCTTCCCGCTTGAGCTCGAGGATATCAGCTTCGGCAAGTAGCTTATCGCACACAACGCATTGCTTAGCTGGCCGCACAAGGGTATCGGTACAGGTTTTACATGTTACATGTGAACATGGTTTCATGACTATTGGTTGGGGCCAGTGTAAAAATGGTGCATCGGCAGACCGGGGTGACGTACTATATATTCGCACGCTGTTTGAAAGTGCCTTCTTACATGAAGGACACATGACATCATGTTCCTCCCCGTTGGGTCTCGAGGCAATCTTATCCGTAGGCGTTGCATCCGTCGGCTGGGAGAGGGTACTGGAAGACTGGGGTTGACAGGTAAAGTTGACAGGAATGAGGCTCTTCAGCCTGTACAGGACATCAGGAAAAAGTGGAGTGCAACGTCGCGAACCTCAAGCTTACACAATCGGATGTGGTGGATTACCACCACGACAGGTCGTTTGCACTTTGACATCAGCGAGTGAAGAAGGGGGCCCACTTGAGGTGTATGTCGGTGTCAATGAAGGCAACCAGAAGTCTGGCAGCTTGCTGCGCAGGGCAGCAGCCTGTTCACGCTCGATCTGCCGTAGAGCTGCTTCCTCAGCTTCTTGTGCCACCTTTTCTGCTGTTGTAGAATCAAACGCGAATTTACGCTTGGTCCCACGCCCTGACAAAAGCGGATTATAGGTCGACGGTCAAAACAAAAGAGGTGGACCCTGTTACCTGGCTCGGTGCCAGAGGTTGTAACCGCAGCAACCGCAGCAAGCCCTAGCTGGCCTTTCTCGAACTCTGCTAGCACCCGCTCTCTGGCAGCTTCTTTCGCCCTCGTTTTTTCTTGTTCCGCTTCTTTCTTAAGCGCTTCTAATCTTTCTTTCTGCCGCTTTATGTCCTTCTTCTGCGCCACTGGACGAGTTTGACAACACGAAAACGATGATAGGACAGTTCTGGAAACTCACGAAGGTCCGTATAAGCACACTCTTTGCAAAACAGATGCCCCTCTTGGCAAGCTACGGGATCTCGTGCCCGCTGCAAACATAAGGCGCACGCGTCGAAGCGCCGCATAGACTCATTACCGAGACGTTGCTGGGGACATCATGTTATTGAAAGACGCGATATCAAGGCGGGCGAGTGGACGCACTCCTTTCGTCCCATATTCGAGCCTTTTGCGCTCTGCGTACGAGAATATTGAGGAGGCTGTATTATTCTTGCTGTGCTTGGTCATTATGTGTGATCGTGGCTGCCTAGGACTCGAATATGACCGCTTACGGCAACGGCATCTGAATGCCATGCGCACGGGTATCGCGGCCCGCCAGACGAATTACGATGACCATATCCTCACCCTCGAATTTCCCTTGTTCGCAAGAAGCGGAATCCAACGATCCTTGTAACGCCGCCCCAACGCGCGCATCGCCATCAATCTATTTTCCACACCCCCATAAATTTGTGAATTTTTGGGTGTCGTCGCTAAGTCCATGATGAACTTCCTCCGCGGACAAAACTCGAAAGTCGTGACGTCCTTTGAGACTGCTCGGTTCCGAGTCTACAATGCTGTACATAAAGTCGTTTCATCGTGGCCTACAGAATTTGCCCATCCTCTTCCCCTTCCCGAGTCTGTCTGAGAAGTCGCACCGCACCCCGCGCCATCCATAGAGTAACTGCCGATTCCCGTCAAAGTTGCAGCTATCAGGGTGATCCAGGTCAATGTTACCTCTCGCAAGTTCCGTCCTTCCACTGATAATGAGTAGCCCACGCAGTACGTTGTGTCACCCTGCCGCTCCGACATGCACGCGTCATTACGCATTTTCTTGGTATTCCTCCTCGCGACCATGGTCCAGGCGGCCGTTGTGAGAAATCACGCGCGACGACTCGACGGTAAACCTCAAGTTCCACCCCCGCAGTCCGATCCGACGACACACGCACCACTGGCGATGATTCCATTATCTATTTTCTCACACCACCACTCGGGAAGCGGCGATGGCGATGTGCCTGCACCTGGCCGTGTCTCTCGGCGACGTCGTCGTCGCCCACACGCCCATCCATAGTATGACTGCAAGGGAAGAGGTAGAAACCATTTCTTATGTTGCGACGCCCGTAGACGACCGTGTATTCCCGGGGCTTTGATAGTTTCCGTTGTTTCATTTATTTTCCAAGTTTCACACAAGGAAACCGTAGTTCGGCACTTAGATATTACTAACCTGGCGGAATCAATCCCCAGCTCTGGTACAGTATGCTATAGTCAATACCCGAGCAGAGACTCTTGATTGAAGATATTAGAATGAGGTCAAGTAGATAGTGTGAATCGGGATGCCAGTAACGAATTGACTATGTAGGATGACGAAGCACTTCTCAAAGTGGCCAGCTGCGGGCGTTAGCGAGCATTTTGGAGATATTAAGACAAGAATGGCCGCGCTTAATATCAGCCCTCGGGAGAGGGGACGGGAATACGCCGCGACGGATACGAGAGCAGCAGGATCTGTTGTAAACAAGACCGACAATTTACCCTAGCTGCATATAAAAAATACTAGTCAAGCGGAGATCAGCTATCTATGGAACTAGTAAATTACTGTCATCGTCTCCATGCTTAGTGAACTCTAAAGCAGAATGGGTGCCAGTGCTCCCCATCTTCTTGGTCCTGGAGGTATAATTTCCTGTTTAATGACGGCATCATCCGAGGGCCATCTCGAATCCAAGACGCTTCATCAAAGGTTGAATGATCGCGTAGTGATTGTACCCGAGTCTCACGTACTGATCGGGACTTGGCGTCAGTTGCCAGTGCGTACGTACGTAGTAGGTTAGCTTGCCGCCACTCTTCGTGGGTCGGAATCGTCACCATCAGATCGGGGAACCACGTACCAGAGGTGGAAAACATCCTTCAGACAACGTAACACCGATTAAGGGGTGACAGGAGAAATGTTCAGCCCGACAGGGTTGCGTATGACCGACCATTTGACCATTCCGCCTGTGATCCGAAAATTTGTGGGCTCGTGATATCGGCGAGAAAACTGGAGCATATCTCCGTACTTCAACCACTTTAAAGGTAACGGAGAGATGGCCAAAGGAAGATATCCCGAGGCGCTCTCATCAACGGTCGACCACCTTCATAGATGGGGTCATCTGTTATCCATACATCTCCAGGACTAATGCCACGGTGGAGTACACTTAGGAAGTAAGCATCCTTGTGAACTAAGAAAAAATACAGTATATCAGCCAAAAACAAAGAGTTTCATACTAATTACTGCTGCAGCAGCCAGCACATACCATTTCACAGCTGGATGTAAATTCTCCAAATTTGTTTCCGGCAGTGTCCAGAATTGAGCAGTGATGCTGAAGTACAGAATAGTGAAAGCCCTGAGCCACCCAAGGGGCAGGAGCAAACTTTCGAGTCTGCGCTTGTTGGCAACGATCATCACCTACATCGCCCAAGCCCACATCTTCCATGTCCTCTGCCATCGTTTCTAGCATCCGCAATACTGCGACAACTTGGGCGAGTGCACGGTTGCGGTACCCACCCACACCTTTGAGCAGGGAAAGATGTTCGTCCATTCCGCTGAGTTAGCCTCTATTACCACCCAATTTCGTCCACAGCTGCGTGAGGAGTTCAGCTCTGGCCATGGAAATCGAAGAATCTTCACGAGAGACGACTTCGTGAATAGACTTTAGATGTTCTTCGAGTTTGTTGAGACCAGACAGACACCTTGGCCTCCAAGACGAGGCGCTGCATGTTGGCTGAAAGTGTGTTCATCACCTCGGTAAACGTTCGTGTAACCACTTTTGTGGTAGCGGCTTCTGAGGGAGAGAAAGGCCACAGGCGGCTAAGTGAAAGCGCCGACGGCTTTGGAGTTGGCATATTCGATCGCGTGAACAGCGTAGTCGTTGATAATAATGATGCTTCAGCCGGCTGTCAGTGGCTATTTTAACGCGGAGAGACGATGTACGTACTTATCTACGGCGCCTCTAACTCTGGAGCTGAAGCGGATCAGGCCACGACCCACCTTGTGCGCATCCTTCACAAACTCGCCCAACGAGTTTGCGAGGATATCACGACTGTTCAGACCGCTAACACGCACAAGCGTCGCGAGGTCGCCCGTTACCATCTCTGCCTTCGTTATTTCGAGGGCGAGTCCAGAACTCCCGACAGTCTCGTCAGGGAGAGCCTCGAAAGACTTTCTTTGGACGTTTAGGAGGCCCGGAAAATCAGCCCACCAAGGAGTACGATCAGGATGAGGGGGGTGAGGGGGTCCGCTGGGTTGCGGAATGGGGCAGAAGAGTGAAACGAGGAAAGGAACACAATGGCGTCAGGACAGATCTGATGGCTCCCGAAATAAGGGATGTGAAGAGTGTGTCTGCGACGTAGTATCCAACGTTCATGAGTGATGAGGCTAAGATTTTGCGGGGCTCTAGTCATTGAGGACCTTGAGTGCCTGTTGGCTCTGGGGGCGTCGGGAGCAGCAGCTCAATGATGGAACTGCGCTCGCGTCGTACTCGAAGAAAGTCGCCACGGATATTTTTGCGCGACGAGGTGGTTGTAAGTGCAGTGCACTGCCTCGTAGCCCTTTGAGTAGGTCCAGTGCTGAGAGTACTTCTGAATGGGCTCGAGTCCGAGTCTATGGCCCATTCCCGTGGTATAGATGAAATGCGAGCCATGTCTGGTGGTGAAAGTGAGGAACGACGGGATAACAGGTCTTTCTGGCGCGGTCATGGATGACTTGAATGCACTGTAGTACGAGCCATGGCGTTATCGTCAATCATGTCGTTCTAGCCACGTGATCGGTTTGGGCGAGCGAAGCCAGTTAGAGCTTCAAGTTATCTAGCTGGGCCGAGGTATTATTGATGAGGTTGTGGAGTGAACATAGGTGATAGCGCATAGCAGACTCTGACGTTCAGGTTGAACACCTGCTAGTGGGGACTCTAAAACCCGGGGAAGGAAAGAACACCGCGAGCGGGCACGGGAACAAGGAAATCTCCTCGGCCACCAACTTGAAAATGTAGGTCGAGGTTGAGGATATCGTCGTCATCTTGATTATGATAGGTAGGCCATTGTTGCCAGTGAGGCAGTGGGGACACGGCCCAGTTGCGTGATTTCGCTTACAGTTACTCGCGCGGCAAACCGTCGGCGGCTAACTGGTCACGTGGAGACCCTGGAGACACCTCCAGGGTGACTGAATTATCAATACTACACACTAACGCGTATCCCATATGCTAACAATTCGACGACTGTTGAAACACGCAAAGCCTCTCTTCTGACCATACTGCGACGTGCAACGCTGAAATCAACAGAAGAGTGCGACCCATTCCTTCCACTGGCAGCGACGCGTTATTCACTGGCAGGACGCGTCTCGATTCCATTCTAGATTCCATGGCACATTGGGAACGCGCCGTGCAATCATCACTGCGTCCATCTGAGCACCTCCTACTAGTACTTGAAGGGTCTTCTTTGTGGCATGACCGACGGCGCTCTCCGCCACCAAAGGCACCAACGCCAGCTTCCTTCGGTGATACAAGTCTAGCACCTTCAGGCCCCTCTGCCGGTGAGGGATCGCGTGTCATACTTGCTATTGTTGGGCACAAGGACCACGAAACGGGGGAGTCTGGAAGGTCGATGCTACATACCCTTTCTCTGCTATTTTGTGCTAAACTCCCTCCGAAGTGTGTTCCTCTACACTGAGGAGACAGCATCGACGGCTGTCCATGGTTTCCCTCTCTCTCTCCAACGTACAATTCCAATCCATGGGGACTTTTCTCTTAAGATATCTCAACTTGCTACATCACCTACTACAGCGCTAGACCTTTCGGCATCCGAGCCTCCCGTCCCATCTACAGGTTCGTGACTTCTGACAAAGTAGGACACCACATTCATGGCATATCCAGAGAGTGGTTTTGCTGTCCAACTGTACGAAGGAGAAGATATCTTTACAATGGCCACCTATCACATGGAGCAATTGTCGTCGGTTGCTTTAGCGTGCCGGAGATTGCGCGACTTAGCATGTATGGATTTGAGCTTCACCCTACTCCGCCTGCCTTTCAACCTTTCTGTTGTTTAGTGAAGAACTCATATCAAGCAGAATCCTATCGGTGGCTGGAACCATACACTCTACATCCAGCCTCATGGCTGTCCGGTATATCGCTCTTACCATAGGTTGCGACTTACACTAACCTAACTGTGGTCTCGTAGTCAAGCCTCCTCGTGATTTACGGGATGCATGCCTACCTGTGCACACTTATCTCTCTCTGGGTTGCGCGGGCATGCCCGTGGGTGACACTGCAGACTATGTCAAAATACGCGATGACTGGTTATGGTCTCGAAGTCAATCACTGACAACCGTTCAAGACTCAGAGGAAAAGCAGCTTATGTATGTCCATGGTCTCAAAGGTAGGCACGAAAACATTGATGGGATATCACAGGATCCGCCTAGGCACATTCAATGTAAATGGTAAATTGCCTTCCCAAGACCTATCGACGTGGCTATCGCCTCCTTCACTGAGTGGCAAGAGCGCACCATCCTCCGGGAAAGGTGAGGTGAACCCTTTGCAAGGATTCCGCACATCAATACATTCCCTGCCTTTGCAGAAACCGAACAGCAAATCCCCAAGCAACCGACGTCATCAACTACCACTCCAGAGGCAGACATGCTCGTCGTAGGATTTCAAGAACTTGACCTGTCAACCGAAGCACTTTTCTATTCCGTGGGACCAGCAAGAGAAGATGCTTGGACGGCTGCCATCTTAGCTGCCTTGGGGGAGAAAGCTGAGCAATATGAGAAGGTGACTCCCACTTACCCTCTCAGGCGACTGGGGAATTGCAGCTAACGGCTGTCGCCTTAGCTAGTATCTAAGCAACTCGTGGGCATCCTCTTGATTGTTCTCGTGAAAAAGGATTTGCGGAATTGCTTCTCTGAAGTCAGGGAGAGCTCTGTAGCAGTAGGCATCATGGTGAGCGTAGCTCTTTTTGGGAAGTACACGTTTTTTTAATACCTCCAAGGGGCTTATGGTGAGCTGCAGACATAGATCCATCTCTATCAGCGATCCATCTCATTTCACTAGGCAAACAAGGGAGCAGTAGCCGTTCGACTTAATTACCAACCAAACCCTACGTCCTCCGTCCAGTCTCCGATCCCAGTAACACTTACCTTTGTCAATTCCCACTTGGCTGCCTTCCATGACCAAGTAGAACGGCGAAATGCGGACTTTTACGACATCTCACGGCGCCTTGAATTTGGGCCCTGCACAGAATACGTCTGGAATCCTCGTTCAGAAGATATTGGAGTAGGGCCACCAACACTGAATATATATGCGTCCGATGTATTGTTTTGGTTGGTAAGTCGTACCGATACTCAGAGTTATCACCGAGTTCCTTATGGTCATGCCATAGGGAGGTATGCTGCATTTGACCCACCTAAAGTTGGTCACTCGGCACTAACTTGTCGTCTGAAAGATTTAAATTATAGACTTAATTTACCGGATGCAGATGTCCGACATCTCTTATGCTTAGAACCCATATCTCAAGGGATTCCCGCTCTTCTCCAATTCGACCAGGTGCGCTTGCTTACCTCTGTCGGAGACGTCCACATAACAGGTTTTCTCCCGTTGCAGCTTAGGAGCTCTATCCGCCAAGGAACAGCGTTCGCGGACTTCGGAGAATATCCCATAGCTTTCCTCCCGTCGGTTTTTGTTTCGAACATGGTCCTTTCCTGCTGACTAGTTCAATAGGACGTATCGATTCAATGCAACTATGCAAACAGATGCCTTGGGTTATGACACCAAGTGCCTTTTATCCCCTTTACGGTATTTTCATGATACTTACTACACCTCAGACGCACACCAGCTTGGACGGACCGGATACTGTACAAATCATCTCCTTTTGTCCCAGTCAGTCAGAGGTCTTACAACGGCCACCCATCTATCACCATGAGTGACCATAAACCCGTCTCCGCTGAATTCCTGGTGGGCGTGAGTTATTCCAGGAAACTGCTCTACGAACAGGCTTTTCACGCCTTCGGTAGGTTCCATGTATTGACCCGATGGTTCTGGATATGGCCGCAAACGACCTGTACAAATCCATCGCAAGTTTTGACCCGGAGGATCCATCGAGCATTCCCCTTTTGAAACTAGACAAAGCGTCACTGGAGTTTGGGAAAGTCTTGTACGTCCAATGCCTTCGGTGCCTGTAGTGTGTGCTAAAGCCCATCTATAACCCAAGCTACTCGACGCCCGCCTCACAGAATTTGAGCATCAGGAATGTAGGAAAGGTACGGGGCCTCCCAGATCCTTACCGCAGGGCTCAACGCAGTCTAGGTTCCGGCCGCCTTCCGCTTCTTCCCTCGTGATCTCAGCTCTCCAATTCGTATGTCACAATTTTAACATGTATAAGAGCATGAACCCATTCGACTACCCAACACAGACCCCCGTTGGCTCAAGATAGAACCCATGACTGTAGGAGGAACACATTCTGTGCCACCGCATCTTCTCAGTTATTGACCTGCAGGGATTTCTTCTACCGGGAGAGGAAAAGACGCTCCAACTGACCATATTCGTCTCCCACGCTGCTGCAGCTCCTCTAAACCTGAGGATACAGAAGCTCTCCACTCTGCTCATCATACATACGCTGTTGGGACAAGACCTTTTCCTTTCGCTCGATGGGGAGTATGGTATGACTCCTCCCGTCCTACTTCTGCTGGGACAAAATTCATGATAATAATAATCGTAGAACCATCGTGCTTCGGGACTAGTCTTTCCGCACTGGCTCGTCTGCCGGGCCCCATGCGTGAGCTAAGAAGAGCAGAGGACCTTCTTCCAGAGGCACAAGCGCACAGCTCGCCGCGGGAATTCATGAGGTTGATAGGCTGGTTGATGAGCCATGATGTCGGGGCTGTCGTACGTCCTTCATCTCTGCACTGCGCGGCGGCTACCGGCACTATCATGACCCCTTTTCAGCACGATTTATTCGTCGCACCGGGAGACGAAGGTTTAGCAACCCAGATTCGCGAGGTCAGCCGCGACAAATACTGCCATCCAAGCGTGTGAGAGGGAGCTGATCGTTCCCCAGAGCTTGGACACGGGCACAGAACTGCCGCCATGTCCAGCGCCGACGCCACCGCAGACAGTCGACCCCAACTACGCGCGTACCGTAGCGACAGTGCTCCTCGAGTTCTTCCGTTCGTTACCTGAGTCCATCGTACCGCCCTCGCTGCACCAGCGATGCGCCGAGGTCACCAGCAGAGATGCGGCGTTCGAGGTGTGTATATTCGATTCGACTGCGACTAACAGTAGCGACGTTTTTCATCTTTGTCGTTCTAGATGCTATCGCTCTTTCCCAAGGCATCTGTCAATGTGAGTCTGGCCCCCATTTGAAAATTCCAGAGCGCTGAGGGATATTTGATGACGATTTCACACTGGGCCTTGTCAACAGGTCTGGATCTCCGTGACTGCATTCTTGCACCTCCTTACGTTGAGGGACCAGGCCGAGGTTCCAGGCGAGAGCCCGGAGAAGCGCCCTTCGGCGCTAAACGACGTCCAGCCTCGTCATCCGTCTCGTGCAGAGATACTCGGTATATACACACCATTTTTTGTTTCTTCAACAAAAGTCTGATTATGGACAACAGCATCTATCTTTGCACCGGTTTTGCTTCGGGATGACATCGACGCTGCTTCACCTGTCTCTCTGCTAGGAAAGAAGAACTTCCTGTTGCTCTTCATAGAGGGGCCGTAAAATTGCAAGATCAACTCCTTCTGTATGATATCCCTTAGACAAACAGCACAAATCAACTAGTTGAATTCTCTGCGCGGAGCCTACATCCATTTCCGATGCATCTCCCCCCGTAGTCATGACAAAAATTGTACCGTCTAGCCAAAAAACTTCTTGTAAGCCGCCCTTTCCTTGTCCCGCTGTGCCTTTTTGCGCTGTCGGAGACGCTCGAGCTCGGCAGTGATCGCTTTGTCGTCCTGCGCTATCGAAAGCGCCTCGAGGAGCACCCTCTCCGCCTCTTCGTCTTCCTTGAGTGTAACCTGAGCGAGGCCCTGTCGATACAGTGCTTTCGCTGCCAATGCGGCGCGCAGGCCCATAGTAAGCATCTCCAAAACGGGCGTCTCAAAGGAAAAAAAAAAAGTTATAAGACTATAAAACATACCGCGATCGGAATCACTAAGCTTCGGCAGTTCCAGCGCGGTAGAAGTCGCGCTGAGAGCGATGCGCGCGCCCGCGGCACCGCCAGGTTCCTTGAACGCCGCGAGGGCCGAGTTGAGCAACAGCGGCGCGCGGAGGGCCGTGAACTCGTCTGCTAGCTCCGGCGGCGCGTCCTCCGGCAAGACGGGGTGCACGTCGAGGTAGCGCAGCGCCTTCTGCCACTTGGCGAGCGCGTCGGCGGTCGCGCCCTCCTTCCAGCGCGCGGTGCCGAGCTCGCGGAGCTCGCGCGCAGCCTCGAGCGCGACGGCCGGGTTTTCCGTGTCGTGGTCGTCGTCCTCGGGGTAGTCCTCGTACGGGTCGCCGTCAGACGCCGCGGGGGGCTCTGAAAGGGACGGGTCGGAGGGCGAGAGCTCGCCCGAGTCCGCGATTATGATGGGGTCGGCGGGGACGTCGCCCTCGTTCGTCGAGTAGTTCTCGATTCGGCGAACTGCGGAAAGGAAAAGGGGGAAAGGTTTTAGCCACGTGAGGGAAAGAGGGTGGGAGGTGAGTGATGACGTACCAACGGACTTGCCGCGAATGACCTCGCCAAAGATGACGTGCTTTCCGTCGAGATGGGGCGTAGCGGTACAGGTGATGAAGAATTGGGAACCGTTGGTATTGGCACCCGCGTTAGCCTGTGCGCAGTCGGATGTGAGAGAATGAGATTGGAACGGGATGGACTGCGGCACACCATGGAGAGGAGGAAGGGTCGCGTGTGCTTCAAGTTATCAGGGAAGGCCTCATCTTCGAACTTCTCACCATAGATGGATTCGCCTCCAGTGCCTATGCGCAGCAGATCGGTTGAGCGCTCCGCTATTGAAAGAAGACATGAACTAACCGTTACCAGCGGTGAAATCACCACCCTGGATCATGAATCTGCGGATGTGGGTCAGATTAGTATGTGAAACGTTAGAAGACGTGCGCACTTCTTGATAACACGATGGAAGCCACTGCCTTTGTACCATAGCGGTTTTCCTAAGGTTCCAGTGCCCTTTTCGCCGGTGCAGAGTGCGCCTATAGGGATGAGAGATGGGAAAACGGGTAAAGGAGAGTGTCAGTGACACAGGGAAAATACGCACGGAAATTTTCGGCAGTTTTCGGCACAATATCATTGTAGAGTTGAAAGAAGACTCTGCCTGCAGGTTTACCGGCGATTGAGATATCAAAGTAAGTGATACGTCGTTCAGGCGTTTCGCTCATTTCTCTCTATACACACTCCCTGTTAGACTCGGACTCCTGTAATCCCCGCCCCGTTTTAATGGGTTTTGTGTTTTTACGTAATGCTCTCGAAGATTCACTTGGTTTCTTTCGCATTCTAACGAATTTACTTAAGCGGTATCAGGATGGATAGTATTTCTCCTGCTCCATACACGTTTCAAATGACATTCCAGGCAATCAATGACGCAGTAATAAGTATGTTATTGAAACGCTGCGGAAGGTGAAATTCAAGTTGTCCTGTCCCAGCTGACCTGGTCTTAATCCCCGGCGGATTCCCCGCAATGCACGATCAAGCAATCATATGACCAACGTCATACTTTCCCACGTTTCCCCGCACTTTTCGCTTCGCTTCAGCTGCGGTTATCGCCTTCTCTCGCTAGTGGCCTCAAACTGAGTTGTTAGAAGGGCTCTTTGTATAGGACCCGAGGATCCGCACAGCCTTTTTTAGAGGACAAAGGGGCTCGGCATTATTGTAGTTTCATTGTTCGTTCTTTCTACACTGGCCTACGCTAGCCTACGCTAGCCTAGCCAAGGGGGTCCATTTCGGGGGGGATTCCCGTGCTGTGAGGTTGCGCAATGTGGAACGATCCAGAATGGGAAAAACCTAATAAGTGACATGTCAATTTCAGATCACGCGAGCCACGGGTATCAGCATCCCATCCCCTTGGCGAGGCAAGGCCCCAACAACCTATTTAACCCACGCGACCCTCCCCATCCATTCTCTATCGCCCCACAACCTTGCCACACCTTCCTGCCCACGGTTGACTTCAACCCGTACCTTGTACTCATTGTCTTAATAACCATGACTCGCACTGAACGTTCCCACTCCCTCCGCGCGCTCATCAAGGACCGCTCGGAGGCCCGAAATGGCATGGACAGCTCCCTTCCCAAGGGCGGCGCCGGCGCTCACAACTGGGGCTCTCTTGAATCCGAATTCCGCTACGAGACCGATGGCCTTGCTGACGAAGTTGCGGAATTCGAAGAGCAAGCTAATGAGACCAACGGTAAGCGCACGCCTGCCCGCTTATTATTACGTGCTTTTGTCCCTCGAACGTCACTCACATGGTGACGTCCACACAGCCTCCAAACAGAGACCAAATAAACCTGCCGCTGTGCGCCGGACGAGCAGCGTCACCGACGAGGACCGTGAGGAGGCTATCAAGATCCGCAAGAACGCCCTGAAGAGCAACGGCGGTATGTCGTCATGATACCGCATACATCACCCTCCTTTGTGTTGATGCCACCCGTAGGAATCGACCTCGCGGCCATTGCCCGGTCCTCCGCTGCCGTCTCCGGCTCTCCCCCTAAGGACAATGCCATTATATCTAGCATTCTCGTAAGTCAGAAAGGCCCAGTCTAATCTGCGCCCAGCACTCTGTCACGTGTCGTGACCTCACTTTTGCGCCTTTCCTATAGTAACTTATCCCCAAGCATTCCATCACAAATCAAAACTCAATCTCCACTCTTCACTCGAACCTAGTCATAATAAAGCCAATTATAACCAGTTTGTACCCAGGTGGTCAGTGCGCAGCAGTTTGTTGGGCCAAACCTTGTATTTGTACTACATACGCGGTCAACGAAGAACGCATGGGTGCTTCGATTCCCTGTCTTTTCGAAGCTCCCTTTATGCCGTTTGTTCGTGTCCGTTTTGTAATGTCGATCGTTTGGCATTGAAATAACAACTCCCAAATTAGCCACGTCTGCACTTTGACAGGGACGGGAAACACCCGTGCAGCTCGGAAAGGTATCTTCCATACCTCTCGCCGTGGGATCACATGAAGATAAGGTGACACCGAGACATGAGATGCTTGAGAAATCGAGGACTGGCTAAGAAAAACTCAAGTGGCCTGCGAGCCATGCGTGGTGATTCTGCATGCCACCAAATCAGAAGCTCAAATCCCATCACGACGCATAATGTGAAGGGATCTCCTTTAGAATCGGCCGGGTACAAATACAAAGGGATGCAATCCTATGGGGTTAAACTCATTGCTGACCACCACAAGGACGGGGGTGGGAAGCGGGGCTGGCACGGACATCGGGGTATACAGCCGGCTCATTCAAAAAGCCCGAATCCCAAGTCATCTTCATCTTCAGTTTGCCCTTCACTCGGAAGCTCAGGTCCTTCCCGACGCCCAACATCGTCCTGTTGATTCCGCCAGATCCCGAACACGATGTTCTTTGCTATGTCGTCTCTCTGAACCGACAAGGGAGCCGTGGCGAGACGACGAGACGACGCTACGAGGCGAGGGTCCGCAGTCTGGCGCACAAATTCTTCGCGCGCGCGCGCGAGCCGGGACACGGTGAGCGCCGACAAGTGCGCGACTTCGTCCTCGGTCAGGGACTCCGCCCGTGCCACAAGCGCGATGAGCGACGGGAACAGGTCCTCCTGCGGCACGTCGTACCTCCCCCCCACAGAGAGAAGCATCACGTGGTCCTGCGACTGCTGCTGCGCCGGGGGATGGAAGATCTCACGGATCGCCCGCTTGCAAACGTTTGAGAAGTCGTAGCGGTGCGCGATGGACAGCAGCGCGATCCAGCTCGCCTGTGGTAGTGAGAAATCGTCACACATGCTGCCGGGGGGACAACCAACCGATCCACCCATGGCGATGCGCGCCGGGGGCGGGGGAATGCGCTGTCAGCCGAGCTCCGTTGGCGCAGTAAATGAGACAGGACCCAAACCTGTTGTAAAAGTACCGGATCAACGTCTCAAATTCAAGCTCTGTCACCCCGGAGAGGTGGATCGGGTTAGTGTCGCAGGTACCCTCGGCCGTGGAGTCGTTTGTTGATCTGGGTGCTGGTGGCAGCGAGAACATCGAGTCGAAGATTGGCGAGTTGTTGGTCAAGAAGTGCCGGTGAACACGGAAAAGGCAGTTCTCGACCTACGGTAATACAACGAC
>QLOZ01005255.1:0-28709 GCA_003314065.1 Lactarius sp. MG50 | reverse complement strand
AGTATTGCCGTCACGGTCAACTGAAGTCGAGTTGACACTGGTGTGAATTGAACTTCCCCACGCAGAACTCGGAGTCGGATTATGCTAGCGTACGTGTTCACAGACTATCGGTCGCAACTTGGCTTAACATTTCCGTAACTTGGCTTGGACCGGAACTACAAGCTTCACACCGGTGTAGCTTGTAAGTTCCTTATGAATATTTTCCCATAGCAGTAGATTACTTCAGTTCCATCAGCTTCCATTGGCTCGCCGCCTTGTGGATGGAAATTCTAATATTGTAATTGGTGGAGCAATCGGTCCGCGGGCTTCCGAGCTTGCAAGTTGCACCGGTGTGAACTCGATGGTGCAGGGCGGGCTCCTTGAACTGCTACCACCACCATGGTACGGATTCCCACGGTATCAGCCGGGGCAAGGATTGATGAGGAACGTCCTCGCCATCGCCGAACACCATCGGCCCCCCCTACGAGTCATACCAACTCACATCGTCCCATCATGGACACCCGCCCACCGGCGATACTACTATATACCATACAACTCATGTACCTCACCAAACCCCCTGTGAAATATAGACTACTAAGACCTCCACGACCGCATCCCTGCAAACCTACTGACCCACCCACGGCACCAACTCCTTGACGCCCCGGCACCACGACTGCTGACCCCACCAGAACAACTAAATCCTAACCCACCACAATGCCACCAAAGTACCTACGCAAGCGCATCGACAAAGGCGCTGACCCTGAATACCCTCCATTGTTCAATGCCACACGCACATACACACGCACACGCACACGCACCCGTGCCCCCCCTCACCGGGTCCGACCTCCGTATCATCGCCACCGAACACCGTCGACCACCCCTACCAATCCGCTGGCACACCTGCCCCGCTCATCGTGATACCTGTCAACTAACTATTATATACCATACAACCCATGTACCCTACCAAGCCCCTTGTGAAATACAGACTGTTTAAACCCTCATGAACGCATCCCCCACCAACCCACTGACCTGCACCAACTCCCTGACACCCCGGCACAACCAAGACCTCTCCCTACCACGGCGGCATATGCCACCACATCGATCGCCCGAGGGGCCTATGCCCCTTCCCAACGATACCAGGATGGAACGGACCTGGAACCCGTCCCACTAGCACCAACCGACGCGGCAGAGGCGGTAAAGCGCACGAGCGCAGCGCAAGGGGATATTGCCCGTACAACAACGACTAGAATCCTGCGATACCCAAATACCATACATCTACTCCCCAATTGTGACCTACAGCCTGTCTATGCGTACATAGGTCACGCCAAACCCTTAATCAGACTGCGGATGAACACCCGGTCAAATGACCGCCACAATTAGCATAAAATTAATATCACTCACTCCATAGGTGAAATACACCACAGGTGGCTCAGCACCATCAATGCAAGACCTACCAACGATAAAATAATCGCCACGAAGATCAAGCGTGACAAGAGAACTATCCAGAAAGCCAAAGATACCTGGGAACATGTCCTAAGGAACCAAATGGACCTCCCTGATGACTGGATCACCAGTCGCGAGGTTTTAGTGGGTAGGAGGGCACGGCGCGCCCAGCCCTAACGGACACGTGACCTGAGCCCCACACTATCCCCCAACCGGGGATGTGCGTAAATGCATTTCACCTCTCCCGGAATCGCTCCGGCTTCAGCGTGTTAGGTTAGGATTGATCCTGGTTATCTCCCCTGCCCAACAATTATTTTCGGTAGACAGCGGTACATAGCTAACTACGAAAATAAAACGCTTTCCAAAAAAAAAAAAAAACTCGATGGTGCAAGCTGGCAACAAGTTCCCAACTTGAATCGGCTTACACTGGCTTGCGGCAACACTAGTACAAAGGCATCTACCAAATTTCGCCAGCATTCGAATGGGGCAAGGCGTGTTTCCACGAAATAGACATGTGCCCGATTATAACGGGGTGGCACAGAACTTCAGTGCCTGGTACTGAGGTATAAATCAGCAACGCTGCACCCCTCTTGTGTTGTCCATCCCCGTCTGCCCCAAGCTTTGTGCCCTTCTCTACTTGAGTGACTCCACCTAACCCACTATGAAGTTCATAAGAACCATCATTGCTCTCTCTTTCGCCGTCCTCGCTCTCGCTGCTCGATTGGATCAGCCCCAAGAGAAGCGTGCATGTACGTTCTGTGTGAACCGATGTCCATCTAGTGCAGGCCTGACTGAGCTCGCACAGATTATTTTGGTGATAGCCTTGAAGACAGTGCTCACATTGCGATACTGGGATCAGCATTGGCGAAGACGTCAATCCACCATTGCCAATGTGATGGTATTGATGCCTTCTTTGACTGCACTTGGCGATGTTGACCCCAGACTCCATGCTCCCTACTAGGTTCTCAAACCTGATACAAGCGTAAACCCATAGCCTGCTCGAAATCGACAGTGGATAGCCTTTGATTGCCACAAATGGCAGATGTTGGGCATGGACAGTTGATATTGTGTTTGCATAGACAGTTGGTGCCATTGAATCTACTTATCCAGGAGCGAGGAAGTTCCTCAATCCCACAAGTATGTTGAACATTTTTGATTTGGAGACCAGCAGCCGTGAGTTCGACACGTGGCTGTGGGGGCAGAGGGCGCTGGCAAGGCCCAGACAACCATGAAGCCTTAGACTACAGCAGTCCCCAGTCGAGGTTACGCCACTGTACAGCATTCGAGTGCGGCAGACATGGAGCTCGTCCTAGAGCATGAGGACCCTGGCTCCAAGTGATGTGTCATTTTTTGCGCGAAACAAGTTCAAGTTATGCATGGGCTGAAGCAGGGTGGAGCGGCACAGAGGTAGTGACGCGGGGCATCGCAAGAGTAACTTGCAGCTCGAAGCTCAATAGGTGTGCCGTGACGCGTGCACGGCGTGATCTTGAACCACCTCCCGCTGACACTGGCACTGGCGTATAGCATCCTTGTCTCCCATCTCTGCCAAGACCTTGTTGTCACAGCGTGAATTTAGATAAGCGAGTAATTTAATAGCGAGTTTGAGTGGTCGAAAACTATTATTGTTGACATGAGGGGGCCGGAGTACTGTAGTAATGCTGACAAGGAAATGGCCAAGAAGGAAAAGAAGAGCAATCGATCTGCATCATATTAACGTGAATGGCCGCATTAAGGGATATGAACGCAGAGCGTCCAGGTCAAGAACACACGCCATCGCTGATCGTTTGCGCCGCTTCCCCTGGCGCAAATTTATCAGCCCGAGCCAATCTTCAAGTTCCGTGATATTGGTACCAGCCAGTTGAAAGAAGGTTTGTTTCTGCTATCGGGTACCGGGGTACGACGCATTGGACTGGCGGGAGTGGTTTGCTTCCCTTCCCTGAGAGTTACAAAGTCACAGACCTCCTTTGTTTGCAGGTGCGACATATCGTATTGCGGGATGTGGCCAGGGTGATGATGACCATGGAACTGGCGCAGAGAGCAAGGAACCGACGTCCATAGTCACGGTACGCGCCAATCACAGCCACGGCACCGGCCCGCATTACCGGGTCACGGGCAGTAGCCCATCATGCCAGTGATCTCGATTCTTGGGCTCAGGACAACTGTGATGCGTCGTGTCTACCTCCCTCCATGGCGGCGGCAGCAGTCACCATTGAAACGTCCTCATCTCTGTCTCAAGCTAAGTCGAAAGATGAATCACCCAAGGACCTCTTCGATTACCCCGATGCAGATATCATCCTTCGTTCTCGCGACTCTCAGGAATTTAGAGTATTAAGGGTGTATATCACCAAGAGCTCCCCCGTGCTCGACGAGCTCATACAAGCTACTTCTAATCCCTCCGATACACCTGTTTCCGCTGATGCTGGGACACCGCTTCCGGCCGTGCAATTGTCTGATAGTGGTGCGCTCCTTTCCACACTCCTCACCTTCATTTTTCCCGTACCCCCTGTTCTTCCTCCAACCGTCGAAGAAACCATGGAGCTCCTATTGGTAGCCCAAAAGTATGAAATGAGCCATGTGCTGACTCACATACGGCGATGCGTCTCCCTACTGGATCCACCTTTCATCCGGCCAGAGAACGCCTTACACGTTTATTTCCTCGCACAAAAGTACGGATTACACCGGGAGGCAGCCCGAGCAGCGCGAATCACAATGCAATTCCCTTTGACTATCGAGGACTTGGAAGACAAGCTTGACGTAATGCCAAGCTCTTTTCTTTATGAACTTTGGAAATACCACCAGGGTGTCCGGACCCATCTTACTTCGGACATTAATCATTTCAGGAAATCTGGTGTCTACGACACGCTGAAAGGTTTAGATTGTGTCTCGCACGCTTCTTCTGGTATACCCCATTGGATCGATGGGTACATTGGGTCCATAATTGAGGCACCCTCTTCCTTCGACCCAACTGTATTCCAGATGGTCTTGGCACGCCATGTCGGGACATACAGATGTTCATGCATGAATATACCAGTTGAAACGATACGTACATTTTGGACCGATTTGGCTGCTGTTGTCTATGGTTGTATGGAAAAGGTAAAGCGTCGCAGATATGAGTTGTATCATGAAATGACTGGGGCATTTCTACAGGCAGAATCAACTCTCTGTATCATAGGGGGGAAAACGCACCCACAAGTCCATAGTGCCTCACCAAGAGGTGCCCCGCCTCTGCCGGAATGCCTAGACATAAGCGAGGCGGATGTCTTGGTTCAGTCGTCCGATCATGCTAATTTCCACGTCCACAAATCGATACTGGCTTCCTCATCGCAATTCTTCAAGGATATGTTTTCTCTCCCTCAGCCTCCAGACGGTGAAGTTGTTGATGGGCTGCCCGTGGTGCATGTATCGGAGAATGCGGAATTGGTACGAGCTCTCATCACGATGCTGTACCCAATTCCTTCCCAGATTCCCGTCTCGTATGACGAAACTCTAGCCCTGCTGGCAGCTGCCCAGAAATACGACATGTCCGCCGCCATATCCACCATTCGCGCCGAGGTCAGCCACAGGAAGTTTCCCGCACCAGTTGGGATCCAGACCTTCCGTGCATATGCTATTGCAAGTAGGCACAGACTAATTCCAGAAATGGACAGTGCCGCCCGTCACACTCTAGATTACCCCATGACGTTCGAGTATCTCGGAAGCGAACTAGAATTATTTGAAGGTTGGGCACTGCGTGACCTCGCCTGCTTTCGTAGACTCTGTAGAGACAAACAGGTCTCGTGCCTCGAATCGTTCCTGGATGTCCGTAGTGGCCCCTCGAAAATTTGGGTTGGTTGCGTCCCGCCGAAGAACGTTCAGCACCCTAATGCTCCGTTCTACCCGGGCCTGCACAGAACCCGACAGAATGCAGACGAGGCTAAAAAAGACGAGCCCACTCTGCCTTCATGGCTGCATGGCCTTTTTTCGAAACAAATCAGGGAGCTAAGGCAGAGCTTCACCAATGCACTCATCAAGCCTTCGAGTATTCGCGAAGGATACCTGACGGCTCTCCAGAGTCATGTCACTCTGAATGACTGCACCTTCTGCTTGAAGGTGCATGCTCTGGAGGGGGACAAATATCGCAGGGAGCTATTTGAAAGACTGACGGAGACACGGACGATTCGAGTACCACATTCACTTTCGAGTTCGTTTGATGTCCGGAGTTGCGCCCTATCTGTAGGTAAGCATTGATTTGGTTTGTGCCTACAGCAAACTAAGCCCAGTCGTAGGAACTGACGACCGTGACGTCTAATTGAAAACCACATTCCTGGGAGCGCTGGAGATTAAAGGTACGATAGGTATAACATAGTCGACCTTCCTCGTGGTTCAGGATCACTGAGTGTCCCTTTAATATTTCTTAATCACAAGAACAACTTATGCGTACTGTAAGGCCAGCATGCGCACTTTGTACCCTCTGCCCTAGATCCTGCCGCCTGCGGAGATACTGCAGTGCTCCTGGAACCTCCGTGCGCCAAACCCAGTGATGTCACCATCCACTACCCTGCCTTGTGTCTTGCTACGTTACCTCAAGTCTCACTTATTTCCTAGACGCTTTGGTCTCGTGTTACGATCTAATGCTACATCTCCACTTTCCCCTTTCACGATTTACTTACTGTACCTACACTGCATCGTGCCTCATACCTCGTTCTCTTACTGTACCTTTCTCATCACTCTTGCGTTGGGCCCTGTATTTCTTCTCTATACCACTACGTTCTGCACGGGTATCGAACCCCTCAAGGTTTGACCATCTCACTTCCGACTTATCTTGCTGTCCCTCAGTATTTGTACCCGCTAGGCTTGTTGAGTTACTTTTGCACCCACCCATACCATCCGCTCTACAGCCTCACCTTACGACTCTCGATGTAAATGATAAAGCCTCCGTTTTAAGGTATTGATGGAGCAGGGAAGTAGCCAGCTCCCCATTGTTCTCGAAAAACACAACGTGCGCCTCAGCAAACTTCCAAGTTGACCGATACCCCCTCCCTGAAGTTACCTTGCCCTCTCGGCTTTTGTTTTCTTCAAGTTGTCCCCGATTAGCAAGAGTTTTTCCTGATGTACCATACCATCAAAACACGAATTGGAGCGCAATATGCCGCCATCAAGCGCACAGAGGAAGTTAGCTCAGACCTATTACCACTCTCGCAAAAGGGAGCTGCCAGTGCATACCCGAGTTTCATCACACCCGAACCTCGTCACATTCCATCATGATCGTGAGATTAACGCGGGCTGCCATGCCTTCTACGTTTATGGCCTTTGTGCTGACCACCTCCATTCAGTCATCAGGAAGACCACATTCTTCTGCGAGGATGACCTCAGAGTCATCATGCACGTCCTCATCCAAATTGTTGATGCGCGCTCAAATGCTGCCATTGCTGCGGCGTCTACCACTAGGATATGAAGCCAGAGAACATCCTCGTCTCTGCTCAAAGTGGGGATATCGACATATTCCACCTCAACTTTGGCCTCTCTACCACGAGCAAAATGACAGCAGCTTCCTGCGGAACTCCGTGCTTTATGAGCTCAGGTATGCGTGTTGTTGCATCCTATCGTTCCTTTGTTAAATCCCTTGCACAGTCACTCGTGTCGTATCACAAACCATGCTCCACTGTTGAAGGGGTTGTTTGGGTGCTCGGGTGCATCATTGCTGCGTACGTCCCTGGATGCTGGCCACCCCAGAGGACAGTGGTGAGTACAGCGATTGCACCATGGACTGGATAATTCTGTGATTTCCGTTCGATGTCCTTCCTGTGTCGCACACGGGATCATGATATTCGCTCCCCTAGACGATCTTCTCCACGAAGTCGGAGTTGCGGTAGGTGCTTGCAATGGGCACATCCTTCCTGACCAATGAGGGGCGGCAGAGTCACGGCGGAAAGAGCAAGGGAAAGACAGGGCAAAGATGTACGTGCCAGTGTGCGGCATCCCAGTTGCTTCAAGTTCATCTGACCACTCTTCAAATTGGGAGTCGTCCTCCATGTCCTCCTGCTACGAGTGCTACCCATGTAGCCCATCATTTTCTTCGGAATTTGGTCAATCTCGATGGGATTAAGTGGGTTACCAATCACACCTCTCGTTCCTTCAGTAGAGGCTGTGCATACGATAGAGAAGGCGCTTGACTGGGCACAATTGGCATTGCATGCAGCCGTGGCACAGACTTGTTGATTTGATTCACCGCTCTATCTGGGTTAGTCATTGAAATGCTTGACGGGGAGTGTTTACAATAAGAGTTACTGTGATTGACCATGATGGATCGGACACGATTTAGAAGCAGTCCTCGCTCTCGCTCACTGGCACTGGCATGCGGCGGCGAGTTTCAACCAACCATATTTCACGTCACATGTCATGTTGGGTATTTCCGGGTTGCTCTTTTTCCGCGTCCGTGACTTTCCTTCCAGCTGCTTAGACTCAAAATCATGCCGACGGTTACTGAGACATCTCCACCTCCTCAGACTAACCTAGATGAACTCCCAAAGACCGTACTCATCGACGATCCTGATGCTGATATCATTCTTTGCTCATGTGATCATCAAGAGTTCCGCGTGCCGAAGCTTTATATCGTCAAGATCTCCCCCGTGCTCCGTGAAGTCGTCCAATCTACTTGTGATTCTGCCCATGCTCAGGCATCCCTCCCATCTGTCCGTCTATCTGAAAGCGGCGTCATTCTTTCGAGTCTTCTTACTTTCATTCTCCCCATGCCTTCCGCCCTCCCTCCTACCATCGAACAATCTATGGAACTTCTATCTGTGTCTCAAAAGTATGAAATGGGCTCAATTTCGAGTCACGTCCGGGAAAAATTGGCCTCACAAAATCCACCATTCATCCGCCCCGAAACCGCTTTCCAGGTTTACTCCCTTGCACAGAAGTATGGACTTCGTCAAGAAGCGCTTCAGGCGGCATGCATGGCATTGACTTTCCCAATCACTATTGAGGACTTGGAAGACAAGCTCGATATCATGCCTGGCGCCTATCTTTGTAAACTCTGGAAGTTTTATCAGAGAGTTCGAATCAACCTGACGTCCGACCTTCTGCCCTTCAGGGAAACCGGCGCAGATGGAACCTTGAAGGGCCTACCCTGCAAGGCCTTATCCAGTTACAATACCCCTGCTTGGATAGATGGATACATCGCATGCATAGGGGAATCTCTAGCCCTCTTCGATCTCACGGAATTTCACATGATTTTGTCACGTCATGCCGTATTATATACGTGTCGAACGTGTCTAGCCCTACCTAAACAGACGATACACACCTTTTGGAATGCATTGACAACTGTTGTTCGCGGCTGTATGACAAGGGTACGTTTCAGTGGTTTACGAAGCCGCACCAGGTAACAACTGGTATGCTTGTATAGGCCGAACCAGATCTCTCCCTCCTAGGAGGAAGAACAGGACTTCGGAGTCATGCAAATCCAACCAGCTCAAAAGCCACGTCACCACTGCCTGTTTACTTGGAAATACCTCATGCAGATGTAATAGTCCAGTCATGCGACCTTGTCAACTTTCGTGTCCACAAATCAACCCTTGCCATGTCATCGCTGTTCTTCGAGGACTTATTTTCTCTTCCCCAACCCTCTGACAATGAAACTATCGATGGGCTCCCGGTAGTGCGCCTGTCTGAGGACGCAGAGGTGTTGAATGGGCTCCTCACGATGCTGTACCCAATTCCCCCTAAGATGCCTAGCTCTTACGATAAAGTTTTGGCATTGCTCGTTGCCTCTCAAAAGTATGACATGGTCGGAATCCAGTCCCATCTCCGCACCGAAATCAGAAGCAGGGATCCTCTCACACAGACCGGGGCAGTGGCCTTTCGTGCATATGCCCTCTCAAGCAGCGGAAGACTACTTCCAGAGATGGTGGCCTCAGCTCGCCGTACTTTGGATTTTCCGATGACGTTCGAATATCTTTGCGACGAGTTGTCGTTATTTGAAGGTTGGGCACTACGTGATCTTCTTCGTTTTCGCAATCGCTGCAGAGACAACCTCATCTCATGCCTCGAATCATTCCTTAATCTCCATCATTCCTCACTCAATGTTTGGATTCCCTGTTCCAGGACTGCATTATCAACCACAACAACAGGATGTCTTCCCACCTGGTTATCCGGCCTTTTCAATCGGCTTATAACCGAATTGCGTCAGGCGTCTACAAAGCCTCTCCTGAATCCCTCAAGCTTCCATGAGGAGTATTTGATAGCCCTCCAGGCTCATCTGACTTCGTACAACCTCTGCGTGTCCTGTGCAAAGGTACACGCTCTAAAAGGGGAGACATTTCGCAAAGAAATAGTGAACAATTTGGCATTGGCACTCGACAAGGTGAGTACCATATTCACTTCGCAGACGATCTTTGGGGCTCAAAAATTCACTGGATCTAGGTATGCTTCAGTCTTAATTCGTATTTGGAAGCCGCTCATAATTTCCGAATCTAGGAATCAGTGACTTGGACACCCGAATAAGGACACTCGAGACCAAATATTCGGAGATGTGGTATGATACTATTCGTGAAACTGTCATGTCCAGAAATTGGAACTGCCACCCCGTGTAATGAAGTTCGTCGGATGGATTGTGAGTTGTGGGTATCACGCAAGGTACGAGCATCAGTTTAGGCCCTGCCACGTGATCGTGATTTGCACACTTCCCAAAAAACGGTACCCCACCAATTCCGAAGCGAAGTTTGTACGTGTGTCCTTGATTTTCTAATACTTCTGCAATCGCCATCGGGTGATGGTTGAACCTCGTATAGAAGGATCTTGACAGGAACAGCCGCAGGGGGGAGCATCGGGCATCGGGTGGAAGACTCTGAAACCAACCACTGCAGGTACAGTACAGTACAGTGGTTGCCAGTGAATTCATATTTCCGAACTGGTGGGGTACTCCTTTACCGTGACTGCTTGCGTTGTTGCCAGGTTTCTGTCCGCGCTGAATGTAGTAACTGACATGACCTGCATATAAGGGTTGCGCATTCATACACGACCTCCCGTACTAGTCTGCGATTGCACCGTTTCAGTTCTCACAATTTTCTGGTTCTGGCGTCGCTCTGCCTTTCACAGGCAGCAGCTTCCTGCGTAGGATCCTTTCTCTATTCATAGATACATATGCTCACAACCTCACAAGCAACCTATCTGTGTCTCGGGAGCTTTGAGTCATATGAGCTGTTGACCCTCTTCTGTTTATTCGTTCTTCCTCCAGCTTTCTTGACCGGACCTGTCATCATTATTTGCATCATCTCTGGCGACCTAATATACCCTTATCTTAGTCCACATCGTATTGTACAGTCTTTTTCCGTGACACCCTCGCGTGAAATACCCTGGCCTCACGCTTGCTAAACTGTCGAAATGGTATCTTACCGGTATCTGCGCCAAGAGAAAGCGGCATTTATATTGCCACGCGTTTCACGAACGCTACGGCGATTACATTGACGTAGGTCAGTACTACCTTCTACAGAGAGTTTATCAGGTGTAGGGGGAAAAGGAACTGGGTTTGGAGTCACCAGATGCGGAAGTCACAGGATGCAACGTCGATCCGCATAAGCCATGACTATAGGCGTGACCTATTGCGCCTCAGGTTCCAATGAACTGTCCGTTTGCGATGCATCTATCATACATCCTGTTCTTGGCTTGGGTGGCCCGCAGAAGGGACTCTGTAAGTCACCCCACCGTCTCTGTGTTAGTCGAAAGTCGACCGTGAACCGATCATAGTCTGGGACCATCGCCGCCCTCCTTCACTTATCGCTTCTCATGATGGTGCTGACCATGCGCACAAACGGAAGTCCTGTAAACCGCGCGTTCACCAGTTCTGCATGGGAGTATGAAGTCGTCATAACGGAACATGTGCGCGCCAGATGAAGGATTGCATCGATGGTATCGTCCTACATGCAACAAAGGAGGAGTGTGAGACATAAGTTAATACATGCGCCTGGTTCGAATACTTTACGTAGGTTCTCACTTAGAATTTCGGCGCATCGGAGATCTGGAGTAGGCGCAACCCCGGGCCCATTTCGGAGAATTGCATCTATCTGAGCAGATCCCGCAGTTCTGATGGCGACTTCGTGGGCATACGTCATCTCTTACAATCTGGATTCCGTATGTGTTGTCCAACCTATAACTGCCCAGTCACTTGAGTGATGTAATTGACGGGTGTTCCGAAGGATTGTCACGACCATTCTGCACATTCCGCACCAGTGTATGTCACCCTACCGGGGAGTCAGTGCAAAATATCAAGAATTGGAAACACCAGGTCCCCAAGCAACTCTAAAGGACCAAACAGAAAATTATCACTTGATGAGAAGCAGGACCCACTCCTACTTAAGCCTTAGCACTCAGACACGTGTCAAACTTGTGAAGAAGGCGAAACTCGGCTAATGCCAGCGGCCTTGGCGGCAAACTGCGGCCTCGCAAACCTCGCCGGCTCAAACACCCCATTGCCCGCGCTGTTGACCATCTTGGTTAGACTGCGCAGCCCTTGAACGCCTGGGGGATGGGGGAGGGAGAGAATTCCCTTCTGGGGAAGTGCCATCGGACGCGACCAAACTCGGTGAAGTGCCATCGGGCCGCGCTCAACGCCTGCATATGCGTCGTCTCGTCCTGCTTCAAGTTCTACGTAATAGGGTCCGGTTTCTGTATTGCAACCTCAGAGTACCGGAAGTCAGCTACTTGAGTGGGCAACTGACACCCCTAGCTCGGTTCTACTCCGGAATTTTGATTAAAATAACAATTTGGAGCTGCCTCCAATTCATGGTGACGGCCACGTGGCTGACTGACACGCTGGGATCAGAAATGAAGCATTGCAGCTGCACCGTCCGGTGCCTAGTGGCTCCCAGCGCTCTATTTTCCAGGGTGCGGGCCCAAAGGCGTTCGGAAATCAGTATGACAATGCGCACGGTCACTATAGGGCGCACATTCACTAACACACTGACATACCACTAGTGTCATCCCAAGACCTAGCTATTTTGGGAGTGGAAAAGGGATCCGTCTCAGTATGACTGTCTAAACTTGACGGTGTTCTCTCCTTCTCGTAAGGCCCACCGTTGTGAGGGCAAGAACCTCGCTTTTCTCGAGTGACGCTTCGTGGTGTCTCAGCCAGATCAGCATTACGAATTTCAGGTGGCGTCGAGATATGACATGATGGAGTGAGAAGAGTCCATAATGCGACTTCTTAGGGCTGCGGAAAGGGCCGCTTATGGTAAACATATCACCCCGGGCATACCGACTATACAGTGCTGTAGGCATGACTCGGACGTTTCGTGGAAACGGCCTCAATACTGTTATCTTTGATTGAAGAAAAAGGGAACGAGACGTCAAAGGGATTAAGGATAGCTTTGATGTCGGCCTCTGGACGGCTGGTAGCACTGGAGAGTAGTTCTTCGTTGCTTATGAGCATACTACAACTTAGGAAGTGGACACTGGCATAACAAAGAAATTCTCATTAATCCAACCTTGTTCAATTCGCGCAGCCGCCAGTCGCCCAGAGCCTCAGAAAATAGCTAAGTCGATATTCATCATATCTGTGCATATCACAGATACTCAGTACTCAGCGCCCAGGCTGGGCTGTACCTTGAATGCGGCTCCAGCCTAGGCACATACAGTACTGCGTATGCCAGTGTGCTTGTGCGGCACTTGCCACTCCGAAAGTCAAAGTCGCCAGGGCAACTGGTCACGGTCACGCGGTCACATCCAACTTCTTTGGACTGTTCCGGCCCGGGAGTCCTTGCACAGCCATTGACTCGGATGGGCTGCCTGTGTGGCAGTCATCACTTGACGTGGTTCACCATTGCACTTACAGTCAGTCCCACGCCTTTGGGGCGTCTCCACTGTAGCTTTGACCTTCAATGTCATTTACCATGTCGATTACCCCTCGGACGGAGGTTTCACCTTCCCGGACACTGCTGTCCATACAGTCCACCCCATCATATGACGAGTGTTCTGAGAAACTCTTCGACTCGTACCCCGGCGCAGACATCATCCTTCGTTCTTCCGACTCCCATGAATTTCGAGTGCCAAAGCTTTATATTACCAACACCTCTCCTGTTCTCGCCAAGTTAGTGCGAAGCGCTTCTATCACCCCCGATGCCGCTACCCTTGGTCATGGGGAGCCTGAAACTTGCGCCGTAGTCCAGCTGCCCGACGACCGTGTCATCCTTTCTTGCCTTCTCACCTTCATTTTGCCTGTACCTCCCATCCTTCCTTCAACCACTGACCAGACCATAGAACTCCTGTCGGTAGCTCAAAAATATGGAATGAACTCTGTGCTTACTCACATCCGAGATCGTGTCGCCCGACAGGATCCATCGTTTGTCCATCCAGAGAACGCTTTCTATGTTTTCTCTCTTGCTCAGAAATACAAACTTCGTGATGAGGCGCTCCAGGCAGCGCGAATCACGTTAAGCACATCAATGACTTTCGATGATCTGGACGGCCAGCTCGATATCATGCCAGGTGCTTTTCTTTATGAACTTTGGAAGTATCACCAAAGAGTTCGGGGGAATCTCTTACTGGACCTCCTCGGGTTCAGAATGACCGGTGCACGTGGCACGCTGAAGGATTTACGTTGCGTAAAGCTCAGCACTTTCGGTATCCCTAGTTGGCTTGAGGACTACCTCGAGTCCATAAGGAACGCCCCCTCCTGCTTCAACCTCACTAAATTTCATATATCGTTGACGCGCCACACTGCTCCCACAACTACCTTATCAAGTGGTTGTTCATCCTGTGCATCTATCCCTAGCGAGACGATACATGCATTCTGGGCGGCTTTGACAGCTGTCGTCCATAATAGCTTCGGAAGGGTGAGTACTAACAAATCATGCATATTTTGTAAAGAAGTTGAACACCTCCCAGGCAGAAGCGGATCTCTTGCTTGTTGAGAGTGAGACACACTCTCAAAGTCACACCATGCCAACAGGCCAAGTCTCGCCCCCACCAGAAAACTTGAACCTGCGTGAAACAGATGTAATACTACAATCGTCCGACAGTGCCAACTTTCGCGTCCACAAAGTAATACTAGCAACGTCGTCACCATTCTTCAGCGATATGTTTTCTTTGGCCCAACCCTCTGAGGACGAAATTGTTGACGGGCTCCCTGTGGTCCGCTTACCCGAAGATGCGGAGGTGTTGCATAGCCTTATCACAATGCTATACCCAATTCCTTCCGTGATACCTAAATCTTACGACAAAGTCCTAGACCTCCTAGCTGCTTCACAGAAATATGACATGGTCGCTGTCCAATCGTCCATCCGCACCGAAGTCAGCCAGAGGACTTTCCCAACGCTTATCGGAACTGGAGCTTTCCGTGCCTATGCCATCGCAAGCAGAAAACGACTTACTCCAGAGATGGAGAAGGCTGCCCATCTCACTCTGGACCATCCGATGACATTCGAATATATCGGAGAAGAAATAAGCTTGTTCGATGGCTGGGCACTGCGCGACCTTGCCCGCTTTCGCAGGCGCTGTCGGGATAGAGTTGTCTCATGCCTTGAAACATTCCTGCACTGTCGCGACGGACCATCGAAGATCTGGGATCGTTGCTGCCAACCCAAAAAGCCACTACCAGTTGTTCTGTCCATGGGACGCAATCCAGATAACCTCGCTGAGTGGCTCCACGATTTTATTTCGCGGAATGTCGGAGAACTCCGGAGCAGTTTTACGCGACCTCTCCTAGAGCAATCAAGTTTTCGAAATCAATTCTTGGCAGCCCTCCAGACTCACATAAAAAATACAAGCTGCATCTTCTGCTCAAGACAGTACATCATGGAAGGGGAGTTATACTGGGGCCAATTACAGAATAGACTGACGTTGGCGCGCGACCATGTGAGTACCTTGTGTGCTCTTTGAATGTATCAAGGACTCCGCGTGCTTGAACTTCATGCTTCACAGGTACCCTTCCAGGATCCATTGTATGACTAGGAGCCCAGTCACCCGACCTAGAACTTGAAACCAATGACGTCCGATTGAGCTGTGTGAGAAGGTTAGCGTTACCGTCTAGGAACGTGCCATGACATCCTTTGTCGTATTCTCATGTATTTATACGATAAGCTAGGCACGCGGCCCAGTATCCGTGCTTTGGGTTGCACACACTTCACATTGTCCTTCACATCATGTGTGTCTGTTAGATTAGCAGCCAACCACGTCAGGTCTCGCATCGACTGACATGCCGCCACCGTACTACATATGCTGTGGCTCGGTCTCTGCCGTTGTCTGCGCAACCGACTCCCGACCGTTTGCCCGCTCCGCTGAAGTTGCAACTCGAAAAGCTGAAAACGGATGAGTCTTTATCGGCCCACCACAGTTGTGTCCGACGAAACTGCGAGCAAAAAAGGCTCGTCCGTATTTCTTAATTACACCAGGGACTGGTTTTCGTGCGCCGGAAACGCCGACAGATGTGAAACGGGTGGGCGCAGCAGTCGCAATCCTCAATGTCAAACAACCCACCGGATACACTTGTCCAGGGACTCTACATGCATTTTTATCGTGACTGCCAGGAATCCGTCACTCCTCAACTATCAACGATCTTATCGATAACTGCGTCTGACCAGAACAGGACCCGGCAAGGGCCGATAATCGGTCAACGCGTATTCGAGCTGTGCGCCGTGTGAACTCTCGACGACATAGGTTTCTGAGTCTTTTCTGGGTTCACTGTCCCTCGCTCGCTTGGAATGCTACAGGTCAAGTGCTCACAGCCCTTGCAAAATCATTGGAACTATCGCGAGCGAATGTGTGTGACATGAAGCCAACTATTTGTGTTGGCGTGAATAAGATAATGTCACGGTTGGGAAGTGGCACTGCGTTGGCCTGCCGTGAGCTAAGGAATTGCAAATAGGGTCCGGGCCGCCGCGTTCCATGATTTATAACGAAGGTACGCCCGTACGCGCTAAACTATACAAAAATGTTGGATTTCGTCTTCGTCTTCGTCTCCCTATCTCAGAGCTCACCGACCTAACGTCCTGTTATCTTACTACCATCCAGCACCTCTCTGAGTTCATCGCTTTTCACGGACGAGGGGTGCCCGTCAAAACCTAGGATTTTTCCGTACTGATCCCGCCGGCGATGCTACAATATTTCTTGTCGCATTGGCGATGTATCTATGTCATTAATTGGACACATGGTATTGGATTCCCAAGTCCGAACATTCCTGTGCTTTGTACATAAGTCTACTCACTCTAACAACTAGATCGGTCAGATTAGAGACCGCACGTCGAGCGAAAGTAATACTATACAGTGATGGACTGGCACTTGAACATTGCCGATTTTAACCCATCTCCCCTATTTCTCTTAAGCTCTTACTGTACTGGGCAGTACTGTACGTACGCCTGGAGATGGAAACGAATCGGATTGCGAACCTGGGCAATCTGCGACCCGATCGACAAAATCAATTGGACCTGACCTGGATCTAGACTTGCAAAAAAAATTTTCGGGGTGCAACATGGACAAACTAACATGAACTATTTGAAGTTTGTCGAACAGAGATGGGATTGATGCACCCCCCAGTCGAACATGCACAGCGTCTACAATTTCAGATATTTTGGAGTCGGACTTCGGACGACTAGTGACACATATGCCATATATGCATCACCAGTCGTCCGGAGCCCGACATCAAACCTATTCCTGCTCGTTTGCCTGTGTCCTTTCGCGGCCAGGTCGGACAAATGGGGGACATCATCGACTGCGTCGGCTCCGTCATAGATGCGAAGGTGGAGAGAGGAAGATGAGAAGGTTGTTATTGATACTCCCTCTCGAAGAGCTGACAAGATGGATGCGACGCATCCTTGCCGTAGCGCTTCATCACTTGCTCAACCTCATGATAAAAATTCGGAATGGGCATTCTATCGTGTTAATCCCCTCCGTCCCTACCCTCCCGAATGTATCCAACGCATTCCTAGTGAACTATCTAGGACCGTAGACGAGACATGAATGAGTCTTCCAACATATCGATGAGGCAAACTGGAAGCATGCGCACCGTTTATTCTAGTGCGTTGGCTTCCGCCCACTTCACATCGAAGAACTTGCAGAGTCCCTCACGTCTGACTCTCAATGTCGAACCGATTGCCAATTTCTTCCGGATCGGCGCCCACAGGATCCAGTAGACGCAGAGCTGTCTAAGCTACTGACCTATTTCAGTTTGCTTGTCGTTTGTCAAGGTGGGTGGCTGGAGAAATATCCAATTTCTCCGCTTCCCTGTGGAGGAATTCTCGACGTCGACCCACCTCGCAATGGCAACGCACACTAGTACTATGTCTTGATATCACGTTCCTATAAAACGTGCTTGTACTGTACCATCGTTGCGCACATAGCTGTGCGAAATCAGCTGCTTCATCTCGCCGCTCTTCGAAGACATCGCCCGTTACGAGTCATGCACATCGTCGTCCTCGTCTGTGTCGTGCTACTGGTGTGGTTGATCATCCCCTGCTTCGGATATACACGGTATCGTGCGTAACGGGGGCCCTGATTTTGTGGATTGGTTGACACAATTACTTATTTTGGATCTTGAAACACACCTTTGGACTCTTGATGGACAACGTTTATGATACAGTATAATACAGTACGATGTTGATGGGCTTATTTACGATGTCTCGTGTCACCATCAAGTGAGTCGCGAGCGCCAATGGAGTGTTGCTAACAAGACAAGCATGATCACGTTCCTTCAAGTTGTGGCTGTGTGCGCGACGCCACGTCAGCGACTCGGATTATGGACGAGCGGCAATTACAGTACTAGTACAAGGAAATTCGGCAATTCCGACGATGTTGAGCCTGAGCGTAATCTCCGCTGAGGCCAGCGGAAAACCTGAATACGTCATTAACCACCCCAATGCAGACATCATTCTTTGCTCTCGCGATTCCCATGAATTCAAAGTCCCCAAAATCTACATCATTGACAACTCCCCCGTACTTGCCAAGTCAATACGAACCGCTTCTAGTCCCTCCGAACCCGACACCGCTGTCCATACCTTGGCGTCACTTCCGGTTGTCCGGCTTTCCAATGGCGGTGACATCCTTTCGAGCCTCCTCAGTTTTATCCTTCCCATGACCCCACATCTCCCACCAGCCACCGAAAAAACCATGGAGCTTCTATCAGCAGCCCAAAAGTATGAAATGAGCTTGGCTCTGACCCGTATCCGGGATCATGTCACCCGACAAGATCCACCACTCATTCGAGAAGAGACCGCTTTTCACGTTTATTCTCTTGCCAAAGAGTACGGACTTCGCCAAGAAGCACTTCAAGCAGCGCAATTAACCCTGAAAGTCCCGATGTCCATAGAGGGCCTAGAAAGCAAGTTCGACATCTTGTCGGGCGCTGTTCTCTATGAACTCTGGGCATATCATCAGAGAGTCCGAGACTACCTCGCAGACGACCTTACAGCGTTTAGGATATTCGGGGTCGTGCCACGTATCAATTTTCGTTGTGTCAGGCTCACCTCTTCCGATGTCCCGACCTGGCTTGATGACTATATCGAGTCCGTGGCAAGAAATCCTGCTCTCTTCAACCTCTCTGAATTTCATATGGCTTTGGTCCGCCATGCTGCCCCTTGCGGTGGCCTTGACCGCCGACCTCGATCTTGTCCAACTTGTGCATCAATAAGCAGTAAAGTGATAGACACATTTTGGACGGTTTTTACAAGTTTCTTCCAGCGTAGCATTGAAGGCGTAAGCATCGCTGTTGTACATATGCCAATAAACTATGTGATAACACTTCTGTAGGCCGAAGCAGACTTCAAGTTGCAGTTGGACAGGGAAACGCAGCCACGAGGTCACCTCAACGATTCAACTGCGGATCCTTTTTCTCAGTATTTGGACACGGACGATGGGGACATAATAGTCCAGTCGTCTGACCTTGCCCGATTCCGTGTTCACAAATCAATACTATCCATGTCCTCACCATTCTTCCGCGACATGTTGTCTCTCCCTCAACCCTCTGACAGCGAACTCGTCGATGGGCTTCATGTAGTCCACTTGTCCGAAGATGCGGAAGTGCTACATAGCCTCATCACGAAGCTGTACCCAATCCCTTCCGAGATCCCTGAGTCTTATGACAAGGCCTTGGCTCTGCTCGCCGCTTTGCAGAAGTATGACATGACCGCTGTCCAATCGTCCGTCCGCGCAGAGATGAAAAGCAAAAACCTTCTCGCGCTTACCGGGACGTCCGCCTTTCGTGCATACGGCATCGCGAGCGCCAAAGGGCTCGGTCCAGAAATGGAGACTGCGGCCCGCCTAACCTTGGATTACCCCATGACGTTTGAATCCATGGGAGACCAATTGTCCACGTTTGGAGGGTGGGCACTGCGGGACCTTGCCCGCTTCCGCAAGCGCTGTCGAGATAGTCTTGTCTCGTGTCTCGAGTCGCTGCTCGATTCTCGCCTTCCCCCATTAGATATCTGGGTCGGTTGTTACAACACCACCGATGCCTCCCTTGCCTCATGGTTACAGGCGCACCTTTCAGAACATATCAGAAACCTGCAACAGACATTCACGCACAGTCTCTTGAAACCTTCAGGTCTCCGCCCCCAATACCTGGCGGCGCTCCAGACTCATATCAACCAAACGGGCTGCGCCTTCTGCTCGAGGGTGCATGTCATGCATGGGGAGACATTCTGTGTACTGATAGAGAAAAAACTGGAGAAGGCACTGGACCAGGTGAGCGCCTATAAACACCCTTTCTTGCAGCCTTTTAGAGTCTGAGCAATCATTGCGGCCTAGGTTCGCTTCAACCTTGACGTCGGGCAGGAGGCCATACATCAGCCGGGTACTGACTGAACATTGTAAAGGGGCTGAGGATAACTCAGCGAGCGGGAGAGATGGTAAGAGAGACGTCGGGGTGATGTACTGTATAGAACCAAGGAAATTGTATGATGATCTTAGCTGACGCAAACCCTGGTGGTTTTCCCTCTTATTGGCGCTGTAACCTTGCAATATCTTGATGGAAAGCAGTCCACGATGTCTGCCCTTCACAGGGTATTGTGGATCTGTAGGACCATATCAACGCAGTCCAATGAGTCCCAGTGCGTTTCGCGGTGTCGCAGGAATCCAGCTTCAGCGGCGGTCCATAATGCAACAATGACGTCTGGTCACATCGCTCATGAACCAACGACCGATCCCCGGGGTTATTTTTCTGGCAGACGTCGTGCTTGTGTTCTACCGTGTGAGATACACCATGATGGCACAGCCAGAACTGGTTCTTCAGAATTTGGTTTGTCCGCAGATGATGTATTGAGTGTGGGCCGTCCCTTGCCGCCAGGAAATTAGGCAATGGGGATGGCCCCAGAGGCAAGAGCCTGTACAAACGCAATGAAGATATGATCCAAGAGATTCATCTGGAGACGTCACCGGCTGAGCCAGGCTATTTAACAGCGCAAGGTCACGACCAAGTTCCTCAAGGTTGTTAACACCAGCCTGAGGTTGCCGTGTTTGTCTCACGGCTGGGGGGGATGTCGGTCCCCGAGTGCCAAATACATAGAAGAGGGTGTAAGATAAGATCCTAACCTCAATGGGCCAGCCTGTGCCCGTGTCTTCCAACAGTGGTGGAAACGCACACTCCCTCATCTCTTTGTCCCTCTGGTCCTACTCAGGCTGCGATCATGTGAGCGCTCGTAATGTCGCGCCCGATGATTCTATCAGTGTTCTTAGCTACGATTTGTAACATCACGGTCTTGGTTTGATTTCGCCTCGCTGTCGATACATGTCTATACTCTCAGTGTCCCAATCGGCGGCTAATCGTCTCCCTCAGCCTCAAGCCGACCATGTCGAGATATGGCTGCGGGGCATTCGTCGTGTTTTGGTGTAGGAGAGGCGAACGTCGCACTGTAGGTTATCTTCGCTGTGCCCGCATCGGGACATTGAACTTGAAAACCATGATGGAGTAGTCTGCTACTGGAGTACACTAGTGCTGCTTTGGTCATAAAGCTTGCTGTTCCGGTAGGGTCAGGAAAATCTCCCGTGCTAATCGGCGGATAATAAGCGCTTATGAGGTAATCAAGCATTTTAATTTTAAGAATGCGGCGAGAACTTGAAGGGCCAACGGCCGCGGTGACCGACTGGAGGTCAGGTCACCAGAAGATCTCGGCGGCCACAGAGCGGTTTGCGCTCCGCTTTACGGTAATTTGCCACCCCTCATCTTGGCGCAATACGGCGCAATGGGTCACCTCTCAGGCTGATGTTGTCCGCGACTGCGGATGTGTATCGTTCTGCGCAGCATACCTCCCGCCTTACAGACTCGAATAAGCAAGCACTATCCAGGTCAGCCTCCCATTCAATATAGCAGCAGTCTTCCTCCGATAGTCGCAATCCCGCTGCGCAGGATGTCTAGATAGTCTGTGGAATATTGTGGAATGCGCTCATGACTGCGCAGAGGCCACCGGCCCTGGTCCTGCTGGTACGTCCCTATCTGAACTTCGCTACGGTTCGACAGGTGTTTAAAAAGATACTTGAATGGAACTCCACACTACACGAAACCACGTCTACAACCCCTCTCGAGACCTCAGCTCCCATCATGGTCGCTAGCAAACCTCCAGAGTCACGGTACCCACTCTTTGACTACCCTGGCGCAGACTTCATTCTTCGTTCCTGCGACTCCCGTGATTTCCGGGTGTCAAAGCTCCACATCACCAATAGCTCTCCAGTGCTTGGTGAGCTTATACAAAATGCGTCAAACACCTCCGACACCACGCTTGCTGAAGGATCGCTTCCGGCAGTCCAGCTACCCGAGAGCGGAGTAATCCTAAACTCCCTTCTCACCTTCCTTTTCCCTGTATCCCCCGTCCTCCCCTCGACCATCGAAGAGACCATGGAGCTCCTATCTGTGGCTCAGAAGTACCAGATGGACTCAGCACTGGCCCACATCCGAGGTGGCATCGCCCGTCAGGATCCATCCCCCACCCGTCCAGAGAATGCATTCCACGTTTATTCTCTTGCTCAAAAGTACGGACTTCGACAAGAAGCACTTCAGGCGGCACGAAATATATTGAGTTTCTCGATGACTCTCGAGGATTTAGAAGACAAGCTCGACGTCATGCCGGGCTCTTCCCTTCATGAATTGTGGAAGTATCATACGAAAGTTCGGTCTCTCCTGGCATCGGACCTTGCAGAATTTAGGACATCTGGTGCTCGCGGGACGCTGACTGGCTTACGTTGTACAGAGCTCAGCTCTTCCCTTATCCCGCGTTGGCTTGACAGGTACATTGAGTCCATAGGACACACTCCTAACCTTTTCGATCTCATTGAATTCGACATCGTCCGAGCGTGCCACATAAACGATCATAATGGATGCGCATGTGCGTGCATTACGAGTCAGACTATACGCACCTTTTGGAGAGCTTTGGCTGCCGTTGTTCATGGCAGCATAGAAAAGGTGAATATAAGAGTGTAACTGGTGAAACCGAGCTGCTTACGAGGTTGTATGGCTTTACAGGCAGAGTCAGCTCTATCTCTTGTGCAGAAAGGGGTTAACTCTCAAGTCGGATCTACATCGAAGAAGATGGGATCGAGAAAGGTCTCGTTCCTGCATAAATCCTCGGACATACCCGACGCAGATCTAATAATTCGGTCTGACGACCATGTCAACTTTCGGGTCCACAAGTCTGTATTGGCTATGGCGTCACCACTCTTCAGATCCCTGTTTATCCCCTCTTTCCGCTATGATCGAGTTGTCGACGGGCTTCCCGTTTTTGAATCACCTTTCGATTCCAAATTCCTGGATGGCCTTATCTCTATTCTTTATCCCATCCGCAACCAGTTACGCCCTCTCATTCCCTCAAGTTGGTCCTATCACGATGTGCTACACCTCCTCGCTATCTGTCAGGTGTACAAGTTGGTTTCGATTCAATCCTCTATCCGTGCTGAGGTCGATTCCGGGGTCGTTCCAGAGCCAGTGGGGAGTGAGGCCGTCGTCGCATACATCATCGCAAGTAGACATGCGCTCATTCCAGAAATGGAGAAGGTAGCCCGTCTCACTCTAAATTATACAATGGATTTCGACACCCTTGGAAGTGTACTAAGATTTTTCGAAGGTCGGGAACTGCGCGATCTTGTCCGCTTTCGTAGGCGCTGCCGAGGAAATGTTGTCGCGTGCCTCGAGTCGTTCCTCGATTGTGCAGAGCCCACAAAGATTTGGGTTGGTTGCCCTGCTGTCCCATGCCATAGTTCGGAGTCACGGGATGTAACCAAACCGGTCGTAGATGTTCTCCCTAAATGGCTACGCGACCTCTTCACGCGGAATAAGGACAAAATGCAAGATCTTACGCATCCACTTATCAAACCTTCGAGTATTCGTGAGGAGTACTTGACGGCTCTCCAGACTCACACAGACTGCCACTTCTGCCTGCGAGTTCATGCTATGGAGGAGCTGAAATTCTGCGCGGAGCTTGAGAACAAGTTGGTGCAGGCACGGAACAAAGTATCTTCCCCGTCCTTCCTGATCTTCAAACGCCTGGAGACTTATTCACCCCTCGTAGGTATGCGCTGATCGTGGATGACACTTGGGCTACGACTTATCCAAGTTCTAGGAATCGGTGGTGCATAGTGGCATCGCGGTCACGGGAAATAGTGCACGGTAGACGGGGTGGACTCATAAAGGCTGGTCTAAGCGGAGCACCAAAAGCTTCAGGCGTGGGGTGACGGGGTAACAAAGATGGGAGTGGGAGAAGCTGTGCTCTGCTGGCGTCATCCATTCGATTGTAACCAGCAATGGCTCCACCGCTTCTGCTGAAGGCAAGTACTCTACCTCTGCCGATCCAACTACTTCGGACCCCTCTTGACTCCCATTGGTTCAATGGCGCAGTCCACGATGTCTACTCAACCGTCCCCTTCACTGGATTTTGTGGATCTGTAGGATCATATCTTCGGAATTTTGATTTGTCCACAAATGATGTATTGAGTGTGTGCCGTCCCTTGCCGCCAGGAAATTAGGCACTGAAGATGGCCCACTGGCGGCCAGAGGCAAGAACATGTACAAACGCAATGAAGATACGATCCCAGAGATTCACATAGAGGCGCCACCGACAGACCGACTGAGCCAGGCTATTTAATAGCGCAGGGTTCCAACCAAGTTCCTCAAGGCTGTTAACACCAGGTCGCCGTGTTTGTCTCAGGACTGAGGGGATGTCGATCCCCAAGTGCCGAATACATAGAAGAGGGTGTATCCAAGTATAAGATAAGATCCTAACCTCAATGGGCTAGCCCATGCCAGTGTCTTCCAAGAGCGGTGGAAACGCACACCCCCTCATCTCTTTGTCTCGCTGGTCCTACTGCGATCATGTGAGCGCTCGTAATATCACGCCCTGGATGATTCTACCAGTGTTCTTAGCTATGATTTGTAACATCACGGTCTCGGTTTGATCTCGCCTCGCTGTCGATATATGTCTATACTCTCAGTGTCCCAATCGGCGGCTAATCGTCTCCTTCAGCCTCAAGCCAACCATGTCGAGATATGGCCGCGGGGCGTTCGTCGTGTTTTGGTGTAGGAGAGGCGAATGTTGGAGAGAGGGGTTGCGCCCCCAAGGACTCGTCGATGAAGGTTACTCTACGCACATGATCCGCTAATGTACTACTTATCCCGTGACTTCCTCATCATGTGACCTCTGACCTCTATTCCAACGTCACACTGTGGGTTATCTTAGCTGTGCCCGCATCGAGACATTGAAAACCATGGAGTAGTCTGCTACTGGAGTACACTAGTGCTGCTTTGGTCATAAAGCTTGTTCTGGTGGAATAGGGGAAGAGGTCAGAGGTCACATGATGAGGAAGTCACGGGATAAGCAGTACATATAGCGGATCATGTGCGTAGAGTAACCTTGGGGGCGCAACCCCTCTCTCCACCGGTAGCGTCAGGAAAACCCTCCCGCACCAATGGGCGGATAATAACTTGAGGTGCTAATAAGCTAACCAAGCATTTTATTATAAATGGGGGAAGCTAACTTGGATTTACTGCTAAATCATCGGGATTATTCCGGGAGGTTTTTCTGATGATTACAGGTTCGAGCGTAGAAGAATGCGGCGAGAAGGGCCAACGGCCGCGGTGACCGAGGTCAGGTCACCAGAAGATCCCGGCGGCCAGAGCGGTTTGCGCTCCCCTCATCTTGGCGCAATACGGCGCAATGGGTCATCTTTGATGATTCCTGTGTGCATCGATGCCATGTCGATCTTATCGACGTTGCCCATGACTGCGGATGTGTATCATTCTGCGCAGCATAACTCCCGCCCTACAGACTCAAATAAGCAAGCACTAGGTCAGCCTCCCATCCAATATAGCAATAGTCTTCCTCCGATAGTCGCACTCCTACTGCGCAGGATGTCTAGATAGTCTGTGGAATATTGTGGAATGCGCTCACGACTGCGCAGAGGCCACCGGCCCTGGTCCTGCTGGTACGCCCGTAACTGAATTTCGCTACGGTTCGACAGGTGTTTAAAAAGACACTTGAATGGAACTCCACATTACACGAAACCATGTCTACAATCCCTCTCGAGACCTCAGCTCCCATCATGGTCGCTAGCAAACCTCCAGAGTCACGGTACCCACTCTTTGACTACCCTGGCGCAGACTTCATTCTTCGTTCCTGCGACTCCCGTGATTTCCGGGTGTCAAAGCTCCACATCACCAATAGCTCTCCAGTGCTCAGTGAGCTTATAAAAAATGCGTCAAATCCCTCCGACACCGCACTTGCTGAAGGATCGCTTCCGGCGGTCCAGCTACCCGAGAGCGGAGCAATCCTAAACTGCCTCCTCACCTTCCTTTTTCCTGTATCCCCCGTCCTCCCCTCGACCATCGAAGAAACCATGGAGCTCCTATCTGTGGCTCAGAAGTACCAGATGGACTCAGCACTGGCCCACATCCGAGGTGGCATTGCCCGTCAGGATCCATCCCCCACCCGTCCAGAGAACGCATTCCACGTTTATTCTCTTGCTCAAAAGTACGGACTTCGACAAGAAGCACTTCAGGCGGCACGAAATATATTGAGTTTCTCGATGACTCTCGAGGATTTAGAAGACAAGCTCGACGTCATGCCGGGCTCTTCCTTTCATGAATTGTGGAAATATCACACGAAAGTTCGGTCTCTCCTGGCATCGGACCTTGCAGAATTTAGGACATCTGGTGCTCGCGGGACGCTGACCGGCTTGCGTTGTACAGAGCTCAGCTCTTCCCTTATCCCGCGTTGGCTTGACAGGTACATTGAGTCCATAGGACGCACCCCTAACGTTTTCGATCTCATTGAATTCGACATCGTCCGAGCGCGCCACATAAACGATCATAATGGATGCGCATGTGCGTGCATTACGAGTCAGACTATACGCACCTTTTGGAGAGCTTTGGCTGCCGTTGTTCATGGCAGCATAGAAAAGGTGAATATACGATGTAACTGGTGAAACCAAGCTGCTTACGAGGTCGTATACCGTTACAGGCAGAGTCGGCTCTATCTCTTGTGCAGAAAGGGGCGAACTCTCAAGTCGGATCCACATCGAAGAAGAAATCGAGAAAGGTCTCATTTCTGCATAAATCCTCGGACATACCCGACGCAGATCTAATAGTTCGGTCGAGCGACCATGTCAACTTTCGAGTCCACAAGTCTGTATTGGCTATGGCATCACCACTCTTCAGATCCATGTTTGCTAAGACCCCTGCTTATGATGGAGTTGTCGACGGGCTTCCCGTTCTCCCATTATTATCTTTAGATTCCAACCTGCTGGATGGCCTTATCTCTTTTCTTTACCCCGTCCGCGACCAGTTGCGCCCTTTCCTTCCTCCAGGTTGGTCTTATTTCGATGTGTTATCCCTCCTCGCTGCCTGTCGGGTGTACAAGCTGGTTTCGGTTCAATCCTCTATCCGTGCTGAGGTCAATTCTGGGGCCTTTCCAGAGCCAATGGGGATTGACGCCTTCTTCGTATACTGCCTGGCAAGTAGAAAGGTGCTCATTCCAGAGGTGGAGAAGGCAGCCCGTCTCATCCTAAATTATACAATGGATTTCGATACCCTTGGAGAAGTACTACAAATTTTCGAAGGTCGGGAACTGTGCAATCTTGTCCGCTTTCGTAGGCGCTGCCGAGACAATGTTGTCGCGTGCCTCGAGTCGTTCCTCGATTGTACTGGGCCCACAAAGATTTGGGTTGGTTGCCCCGCTGTCTCGTGCCATAGTTCGGAGTCACAGGGTGTGACCAAACCGGTCGTAGATGTTCTCCCCAGATGGCTACGCGACCTCTTCACGCGGAATAAGGACAAAATGCAAGATCTTACGCATCCACTTATCAAACCTTCGAGTATTCGTGAGGAGTACTTGACGGCTCTCCAGACTCACACAGACTGCCACTTCTGCTTGCGGGTTCATGCTACGGAGGGGCTGAAATTCTGCGCGGAGCTTGAGAACGAGTTGGTGCAGGCACGGAACAAGGTATCTTCCCTGTTCTTCCTGATCTTCAAACGCCTGGAGACTTATTTACCCCTCGTAGGTATGCGTTGATCGTGGATGACAATTGGGCTACGACTTATCCGAGTTCTAGGAATCGGTGGTGCATAGTGGCGACGCCGTTATGGGAAAATAGTGCCCTGTAGACGGGGTGGACTCATATTAGAGGTATTCACTCAAGGCCAAGTGTCGGCATCAGTCGCTGACTTATCAACACAGCTTGTACAGTGGAGCGCCAGCGCAACTACAGCGCCCGACCACGCTTGCCAGAAGCTTGTATTACTAGCCACTAAAAATCAAATCCTTTCCAGCTAAGCATGCAGTGTCTATTATTTGTTCTTCCTATGGAAGATATGGTCACGGTGATATGGCGGCGCAATGGCTGTGGATGGTGTGGGTGTGGCCTGTACTCTGGGGCCGAGTTTAAGCCAATTTGGTGGCCACCCTTGGCGGGGGGTATGGCACCTCGGAATTCTGAGCAAAGCCCTCCTAGCGACACGTAGTATTGATTATATCAGTGATTGGTGGATTACAAAGCGAACTACAACTACTCGAAGTTCGGCTACCGAACAGAGCCTAAGTGGAATATTGTAGAACGTCCTACTATACCTCCGAGTCAATCTCAACAGCGCTTAAGTTGGTTGCATAATTATGCCTTCGCGCCAGCGGGCCAATCTCACCGCACGCTCCTTCTGAATCTCTTCTCTCTCCTTCTCCTCTTCCTGCAAGTACTTTCTGAGCTCTTCTATCCATGTCGGGTCGCCGCGCGCCAACAACATGAGCTCCTCGAGCATAGTAGCGTCAGCATCCTCCGCATCCTCATCGACGCCTTCGAGGTCTGGGATACCACGGAACATCTCGGCAGAGAATTGCTCTAGCCCCACTCCG
>QLOZ01005239.1:0-22356 GCA_003314065.1 Lactarius sp. MG50 | reverse complement strand
CTTAGCCACAGCAACACTAGATATAGCTCAATCAATTCTCTATCAGTTTCACTCCTCAACTAAGAATTTCGTCCAAAACTTGACCTTCCAGGGACCGTGGGAAAAAATTTAAGCCAAAACCCATGTCATGCCCTACCCGGTACATCCTCACTCTCGGTGACTATGACGTCACACTTGTCCACAAACCTGGTGCATCCAACTGCACAGATGCCCTCTCCTGCCACCCAGATTTCGACGGCGCTAGCAGTGATAACGAAGACATTATCGCACTCCCCGATAAGCTGTTCACTAACGCCACCTCCATCGTAGACTTGGAGGAACGCACCCTCGCCGCCCAACGCGACCACCAAATCACCCTAGCCACTTGGGCCAAGACCTTCCCCCTCAAACACCGCCCTGGAGGGGGGTGGTGGCACAAGGACCGCCTAGTTGTCGTGGCAGACAACGAGCTTAGGAGGGGGGTGATCTCCCTCTATCATGACTCGACAACCGCCGGCCACCCCGGGATTTTGAAAACCTGCTTACTCATTGCCAAAGACTACTGGTGGCCGAACCTCAAAGAAACTGTCCTCACTTATGTCAAAGGCTGCGCCACATGCCAGGCCATGAAGGCCAACACAACGAAACCTCAGCCTCCCCTCATCCCCATCATGGCCAACCCGTTGGCCCTTCCCTTCGAGACAGTGGCCCTCGACCTCATCGTCAAGTTACCCCAGTCCAATGGCTTCAACTCCATCCTGACAGTCACAGACCACAACTGCTCGAAGGCCGCCATTTTCATCCCATGCAAAGAATCCATGACGGTGCCAGAAATCGCCGCACTCTATGCCCAGAATGTTTTTCCCCACTACAGCATCCCCCGCAAAATCATCAGCGACAGAGGCACGCACTTTGCCTCCCACTTCCCCCGAGAACTATGCAAGTCACTAGGCATAGAACAGAACATCAGCACCGCTTACCACCCCCAGATGGATGGCCAGTCCGAACGTACCAACCAGTGGCTAGAACAATATCTCCACATCTACGTCAATCACCAGCAGAACAACTGGGCCGCCCTCCTGCCCACCGCGCAATACGTTCACAACACTTGGCCAAGCAGCACCACGAGGCAGACACCCTTCCAGCTTCTGATGGGCCATGTTCCACGTGCCCATCAACCGCAAAGATCCGAGAAGATGCCATCACTCCAGGAGCACCTGGACCACATCAATCAAAGTTGGAAGGCCGCCCAGACCGCAATGACGAACGCGCAGTCCCTTATCAGTACAAAGAAAGGTGCGCAATTTAAGCCGTTCGTTCAAGGACAGAAGATCTGGCTCGAAGGGAAGCACATCCACATCACCCAGCCAAGCACGAAACTTGCTCAACGACGATACAGCCCCTTCGCCATCACCAGAGTCATCTCCCCAGTAGTTTACCAAGTCGCAATTCCCCCGCAGTGGAGGCTCTGGCGAGTCCACAACATATTCCACGCCAGCCTCCTCACCCCCTACATAGAAACTAAAGAGCATGGCCCCAACTTCACAGAACCGCCTCCAGATGTTATCAATGGAGAAGCAGAGTACAAAGTTGAGGCCATCCTAGAACACCGCCGACACGGAAAGAAGAAGGAAGCACAGTACCGAGTCAGATGGAAAGGGTACTCTGCAGCAGAAGACACATGGGAACCTTGGAAGAACCTGAAAAATTCCATGGACTTACTCCGACAGTATCACCAAGACAACCCCGCAGCAATAAGGAGGGCCTATATAAGATACACCTTGACCGCCCTCAAGACCTCACCTCCCAGTTTGCTCCCCACTTCCCACTCATCCCAGACACCGCCCCCAGTTTACTCCTCTCTCCATGTCCACCCATGGCTCGCCGAAAAACCAACAACTCAACATCCAAGAAGGTCCCAATGCCTGGGACTCACCCCCGCCGTCGCCAGCCACCACGAAGAATGATGGCCAGTCGAGCTCCGAGGACGTCCCCTTCGCTGCCAGAGTATTCACCATCTGCGACACTGACAGCAGCAGCGACGATGACAGCACTGGAGCTCATGGAGGAAGTAGACCACATTCTCGACAAAGTACTCATGTCCCTAGCCTGCACTCCACCCCCAACCTCTCAGACCACCCACTTAGCTCAGACAACTTCTGCAGAGTCTGCGATGCCCCTGTCTAGATTGGCGATGGCCACACCACCTGGAGCCCCTCCCCCATCTTGAGTATCAGTTCTGTCCTTACCAACACCACCCCAGTCTCACACCCTCAGCCGCCTCAGCCAACCAACCCCAGCCTTCACACGGTGCCGCCCGTCGGAGCCACCATTGCTACCATACTACCCGCTGCTGACAACGACCTTGCCTGCGCCATCCAGTTTCTGCCACCGGGATCAGTCCCTGCCCCTCACTTCAGCCTCGCACGCAGCTACGCAGACATCGCCGCCACCCCAGTTGTGCAAAGAAGAGGTGCCGGAGCAGCTCCACGCCCCAACGGTAGCCCCAGAAATACAGGCCACAGTCAGCCGGACGTTACACTCGGCCACTCTGGTTATCTCCTGCGATGGGATCGACTTGTCGACAATCCAGGTGAACGCAACGCTATCCTTGGCCCCGATCACAACAATCGACTAGTCCCCACCATGTACTATGCCCACTTCACCCGCATCGATGAACCCCTCATCCTAGGACATCTGACCACGACGTCACCCATTTACGCTGAGCCCCTCTTTGCTAAACCCTGCCCCGACGCTCACCTTCCAGAAGTAGACGACTGGGATCTTATGGCCCTGGAAGGGAGCCACCAGTACCGACACCATGTCGACCACCTCCTAGATGACCTCTGTGACACTGGCGTCACCATGGAGGTCCACCGTTACCGTATCACCATCCACCGACTCCAGTTCCAGGTAGAACAGGAGTACAACCATCTTCTCACCACCCTGGCACGTCGTGCCAAGTATTCCACCTCCCAGTTAGCCACGGACGCTGACCTCGTACGCCGCTGTTTCAAGCTCAGAGATGAGCTGCGTGCTATAGAGATGTGCCTTTACGACGCCGCGATCATGTCACGCATCGGCCTGAAGCTCGACCAGATCCTCGAGTGGCCAATCCTCCCGTCCATGTCTTACTGGCTCCGCGGCCGCCCCGCCACCCACAAGATCAACATCGTCATGAACCTCCCCATCCGCGTACTGAATTGGACCCACTTCCTGACCACCCCAACCACTCCACCACGCCCCCGCGCGCCCCCTGTCACCCCCATTCCAGTCCCTGTCCACCAGTGTGTGGTGCACCTCTTGAGGTGCAAGACCCCCTGTGAACCTGAGTCCTCCCCCAATGACAACGACGCTGGTTGCACCCTGACTGGTGAGCCTGCCACCTCTGACTAAACAGCGTGGCAGCTGTTTCCCTTAGGGGAGGGCGTACTGTTACGATCTCCCTCGTGGACTGCCCAGACCGAACCCCGTTGTGAGGGGAACTGCTTATGATACGATGCTTACCCTTCGTCTGCCCTTCTTGGACTGCTTACTGTATGCGCTTACCTGACTGCTGACTGATTGTCTTGGCCCGTGACTCACACGGCCTGATCCAAGGATCAGGCCACTACTATACTTAGACCATGACTCGTCGTGTGACTATACTTAGCACAGAAGATTCTTGGACATTCTACTACCTTCGTTATGACTCGGTAGTAGGTGACATGTGATTCCCTGTAGGACTCCTATATAAGGAGTCCACTTTACATAGAGTCAAGCCCTAAGCTTGACTTCTCTTTACAATCGAGAGTTGCCTTTGCCCTTCCATCCCCTTTGTCTTGTGCTTGAGCTCTGCTATCTCAAGCGCCCTTCCTTGTCATCGCCCTTGTCGTCGTTCGGGCACCTAGCTTCACTCCCACGCCCCTCTAAGTCAGCTGTAACGACTTAGTTCAGATTGCCTATATTGCGAAGTCACGCGATATCGCAATACTCATAAGATCTAGCTTATCTTATCGTGTCGCCAAGACTGCCGCAAGCGTCTTGCTCAGGATCCCACGCTCGTAGCCCTTGCACATGATCCCTCTTGATCCTCCTCTTAGGCTTAGTTGCACAAGTTGTGCCAGAAGGCCCCTCGAGCCTTAACACTCTCTCAGTGTGGCGTCATCCTGTTGTTCGTATTCTTCACGACTTTCTATGACAATTTCTGGTGGGGTGCTTGGGTTGGAGACGAGCTCCGGCGGTGTACTGTTGTTCGACAGAGGAGGGGTATAGGACATATTGTAGCGTCGGTATTGGGCTAGGTTATAGGAGTGTCCAAAGGGGATGCGTGTGCAGAGGAGGGAAAATGCGACGTGTTCTCCTGTCATGATGATGGTAGTTAAATAGTATTTTGCCCCCCTTCTCAGAGGCGACATCTCGGCGCGCGACGTTTCTTATGTGGTGCTGTTGGGTTGTGTTTGTGGTAGTTGGCAATCAGGGTGGGGGCGTGGAGGTCATGGGACGAGACCCATGAATCTTCAGATGATGGGAAGCCTTTCCATCGTATCCTATATTGCAATTCACGGTTGCAACTGTGAAAGCGTGATTGGGTGATGCATTTCACTTCCCATTCTGGTTCCCCTTCGATGAGATCTGGGGGTGGTCTTTCGTAATTATGGCCGTGGGCTGGTGTCTTGTGGAAGCGAGTAAGGAGATCGATATGAAACACGGGGTGAATCCTCATCGATGGTGGCAGTCGAAGTTTGTATGTGACTGGGGATAGTTTTTTGATGATCTGGAATGGTCCATATCGTTAGGGCGCAAACTTTGTTGTTGTGTGATGGGTCTTGAGGTTGCATCCTTCTAACCAAACTTGGTTGCCTTCTTCGAACATGACTGGAATCGTGATGTCAGTGGCACGTTGGAATGCTTTAGTGGTGCGGTCTCGAGCGGCCTTGAGTTGCTCTAGGCGTTCTTCGACTCGTGGAACGTCTGATTCATCCCACGAAGATGGGAGATAAGGGATTGTCCCAAATAGTAACTGATGGGCGGTCTGGCCAGTTTGATCATGCGGCCAGGAGTTATGGACGTATTCAGCCAGGGTGAGGTACTGCACCCAGTCATGGGGGTCATCAGTGACCCACAATCGTAGGTATTGCTCCACCCATTGATTGGCGCATTCGCTTTGGCCATCTGTTCGTGGGTGAAAGGTGGTGCTAACATTTTGTTGTATGTGCAGGAGGCAGCATAATTCCGTGGTGAAGTGGGAGATGAAGCGTGGGTCTCGATCTAATATGATTTTTCATGATATCCTGAACCATGGGACAAGGTGTCGGAAGTAGAGTTCAGCCACACCTTCACCAGTGATGTTAGTAGTACAGGGTATGAATTTTGCTGCCTTCGAGCATCCTTGGTTGACTATTGTGAGGATGGCGTTGAAACCATGCGACTCTGGTAATTCAGTGATGAGGTCCATTGCCACTGATTGGAATGGTCCTTGATGTGGTTCCACTGGTATAAACTGGAATGGTGCGTTTTTGTGGTGCATGCGTGGCTTGGTTTCTTGGCAGGTGGCACAGCCTCAGACATATTCGGCCGCGAACACCTTCCAGTCTCCATTTTCGTAGGCTTGACTTAGAAGGAATTGTGTGTTTGCGATGCCTGGGTGTCCAGCAAGCGGATGGTCATGATATCTCTGCAGCACTTGTCGCCTTTCTTCCAAGTCGGTCGGGAACATTAATTTTGCAAATCTGCTATCTGGTAGTAGGATGACTCCCTTGTTATCTTCTTTCCCCTGGTCGACACCTGGGGGTCAAGATAGGAAGTCTGCAGGAATGTGTCGTTTCCCAGGTACATGGACGATTTTGAAGTTATAGTCAGCTAACTTTTGCATCCACCTGGACTGTCATCAGTTTAGGTCCTGCGATCGGCGGAAATAGATGAGGTTGTGGTGGTCAGTATGTACTATGGTCTTGTGTGGGCTTCCCACGAGGTATTGTCTCCACGTGGCCAGGGCTTCTACGACTGCAAAGAGTTCTTTGTCGTAGATGTCCCAGTTCCTCTGCGTGGTGTCGAGAGTCTTTGAGAGGAACGCTACTGGGTGTAACCTCCCCTGTTCATCATGTTGTTGAAGTGTGGCCCCGATAGTGTAACTGGATGCATCGGTGTCTACAACAAAAGGTTGATTGAATTGTGGGTGTCTGAGTACAGGGGCCGTGGTCACTGCCTGGATAAGGGTGTCGAAACTAGTTTGGTGCATCTCGGTCCATTTGAATTGCCCTCCTCGTGCGCAATGGGCGATTAGTTTGTTGAGTGGACCTGCAAGTGTGCTAAACCCTTTGATGTACATGCAATAGAAGTTTAGAAATCCTATGAATGCTCGTAATTCTTTGAGTGTCTCGGGTCATTGCCACGCTCTGATTCTGGCAACTTTGACTGGATCCATCGCGATAGCATCTTCCGTGATAACTACTCCCAGGTATTCCACTTCTCGTACTTCGAAAGTACACTTTTGGGGCTTTAAGAACAAGTTGTTATCGGCAAGCACTTGGAGTACTTTGTCAACTACTCATCGATGGAGGGCGATGTCGTCGGGGGTGTGGATTAAGATATCATCCATATAGACCGTGACATATCCTTCGTCTGCTAATTCGCAGAATATATGATTCATCATAGCCTGGAAGGTGGCCGGGGTGTTTGTCAATCTGAAGAACATGACCATCGGTTCGAACAGTCCTCTATTGGTCTTGAACACCACCTTCCACTGGTCTCCTTCACATATTCTTATATTTTTGTATCCCCATCTGATATCTAGTTTGGTAAATAGGGCAGATCTCCCTCCATGGACTCGCATGAGTCGATCCATAAGTTCTCAGATAAGTGGCAATGGTGCGGTGTCTCTGACCATCCATTGGTTGAGTTTCCAATAGTCCTGAATAGGACGTGGGGTCCCATCTTTCTTTAGGATGAAGAAGAACGGAGAGGCGTATTTAGATTTGGACCGCCTGATTCTACGTAGTCGCATGTTAGTCGCAATGAACTCTTCTTGTGCTTTGTCTTCGGTTGGCATTAGTGGGTAGATTTTACAGTCCATGGTTTCTGGTGCCCCCTCTTTCAGTTCGATCATGTGGTCCCAGACTCGAGAATCTGGAAACCGTTTGGATTCTTCATCACTGAAGAGTCGGGCCTGATGATGGTAGGCTTTCAGGACAATTTGATCCCATGTTTGCTTTCGGTCTTTGTGGGCTTCTTGGGCAAGTTGTTGGGCTGTTGTGTTTTTTGCAAACCTTACGACTAGGTTTTCTCCTTCGCATAGGAGTGGTTGGTTCTGCACCGTTACTCCTTTCATCCCTGCCACTTTGACTTTAGTGACCGGGGTTTTTGACGCAACTCCCACTGTCCTGAGAGCCATGCTTGTAGGTAGCATCGCCTCTTTCTAGGGCATGACACGGGTTTTTGCTGATTTGTTTTCCCACGGCCCCTGGAAGGTCAAGTTTTGGACGAAATTCTTAGTTGAGGAGTGAAACTGATAGAGAATTGATTGAGCTATATCTCCACCAAATCTCAACCAATTTGGATGATTATTGGTGTGTCAGGAAGCAAAACACTGTGGAAAATTGTGCAGTTTCTCAACCCGTACGGTTTTTCGCAATGTTTTGCTTCCTGACACACCAATAATCATCCAAATTGGTTGAGATTTGGTGGAGATATAGCTCAATCAATTCTCTATCAGTTTCACTCCTCAACTAAGAATTTCGTCCAAAACTTGACCTTCCAGGGACCGTGGGAAAAAATTTAAGCCAAAACCCGTGTCATGCCCTACCTCTTTCCAATTGGGCAAAGGGTTGGCTGCCACAAACCAGGGATAGCCTAAGACTACATGGTCTCCATCCATGTCGGCTATATAGAATCTGAGGAGGTTCGGCATATTGCCCGTCACTACTTCGAGGTCTGTGTAATGGGTGATGTCTCCTCCCAAGTTCGGGGATCCGTTGGTGTTTCGTAACAGTTTTGGGATATGGAGTAGTCTGGTGCCCAGCTTGTGTTTTTGGATGAACTCTTTACTGACAAAACATTCTGTGGCACCACAATCTAGGAATGTGAGGAGGTTGGCCTTGGTCAATGCAGTGTGGAAAGTAATAGCAATGTGCATGGAATTTATTCAGGGTAGGAATACATCGCATTGAAACATAGCTTGAGCAAAGGCCGTCTTGCTCAAGCTTGACCAAAACCCTCTTCGTCACTCATCTGTCCCCATTGCCTTGCCATCTCCTGATGTTCTTCCACTGTTAATCCTTTCATATATTGGAGGACTATACTTGGAGAGAGAGACGTCGTCTGTCCATTCTCTTCGACAGGATCCTCCCTGTCCGATACAACCGTGGCTCGCTGCGTGGCAGGTCAATTCCCTAGCTTCTTCTTGGGACAGTCTCTGGAGAGGTGGCCTTGTGCTTGGCAAAAGTAGCACCGGCCTTCACGTCGGCAGTGTTCTTTATCTGCCTCTGTGGTGGCCTTCCTGGCACTATCTACTTGCATCGCATTGGGGTCTGGTTGGCAACTTTCTCTTCTTGTATTGAACTGTCCTCTGGAGTTACGGTTTTGAAACAGGGTCGGAAAAGGACGTCTCATCTTCTTCTGTGCCCAGAAGGCTTGTTGGTGTGGTTCGAGGGTGGTTTGGATAGCAGTGCATTTTCTTGCGGCCGCTTTCCAGTCGAGCCAGGTGACTGGTTGGTCGTGGTTCATGCAATTTTCGAGGACCTTGACGTTAAGTCCTCGTTTGAATTTCTTGAGGACCACTGGGTCATTTTCTTGGTAATTGGCCTTTCAGGCCCACTCCGCAAAGTGCGTGATATAGGGATTGATGTCCATGCCTTGCATGCGTAACTTGTCTAGTTCTGCCGCTGCACGGTATTGTTGATTGGTGTCCATCCAGTCTTGAACAAATGTTTGTTCAAACTGCTCCCATACATTAGCTAAGGGAGGCATGGGTATCGGGTTGCCCATGATCCACTCTTCCTGGGTCCGCTTCCATTCATTAACAGCAGATCCCTGGACATAGGTGAGAGTGTGTGCCACTCGGCAGTAAGGGTCTGCAATGACTGGTGTGGCTGTGTTGAGGTACTGATATAACTTGAGGGCGTGCATGAATTCGTCAGCTTTTAGTCGGTCACCTGCAAGGATGGGTGGTTCTTTGCCCTTGAGCCTTCCGTTACCTCTGGGAGGGGCCGCAGGGATCTGACCAGCTGCTGCTAGTGGTTGCCCACTGGGTGCTGGTGCTCCTCCGCCACCACCACCTCCTGGTGGTCCGCTGCCACCACCACTGCCACCGCCACCACCACTGCCAGGTGGGGGGCCAGTTTTGGCAAAGGTGGATTGGACGGTCGATTGGGTGGGGGTGATGAGAGTCGTGGACATTCTAATGATAGGCGGGGATAGGTCGTCGTCATCTGTGTCGTGAGTGGAAGGTGGTTGAGTCGTTTCAGTATCGTGGTCACAGATTTGTGGGATCTCTCAGGCTGCTTCTTCAAGTTCCGCAATGATAGGTTGCAAAACTTGTTGAGTAAGTCTCTGACTGATGAAGGGGTCTAGGTGGGGATTTAGACCTGCTTCTGAAGGTGGGAAACCAATGGCTGTCCCTCCTTCGTATTCGTGGGTTGTGGAATTCCACTCCTTCTCAAAGGTGTAGAAAGTGTCGTTGGTGTACACTAGTGGATAGACTTCTCTGTCGTAGAGGGTGTAATACCCGTTCCAACAAGCGAAGATATTTCCTTGGAGATGAGTGCCTTTCTTTATGAAGATGACTATTTGTTTGCCGGTGAAGCGAGTGGTCAGGATTCTGTTTTTCGGTATGGACCCCTGAGGGTTTACAAGTGCGTTGAACGGCGGGAGTTGATGTGGTAGGAGCTCGATGAAGGTTGGATCAAGTTTCTGGCCACTCATGGGATCTCGTGAGCTACTGCTGGCTTCCAGCTTGTCGTGAGTGTATCCTCGCGTTGATTTGGTGTATGAGGAAACAAAGGGCTATCCTCCGTTCGTGCAATAGGTAATACTGGTGGGCGAGGAATTCATGTTCAATATTGATTGTTTGGACACATGTGTGATGGCACGTTTCTTGGTGTACTCTTAGTCTGGTGTTCAAGTAGACTTCTACTTCGTCGAGGTGAGTCTGTTCCTCGAGTTTATTGAGGAGTTCTTCGTAGTTGGGGGTGAGCATCACCAGTTCGATGTCATAGAAGCTAGTTCTTATGTTACACGTAGCCACATGTATCGCTTAGTCTCGCACAGATAGGTAAAGTCTTCGGACTAAGAAGGATCGATGTCAGGGAATCGCCCCGAGGAGTTCGTGATTCACAAGATAAGGGGAGAATCGAGTCAGGCTAGTATTGGTACAAAAGAACTAGCTTAGTGTCTCGTATCGTATCTTGTCAGTCTTATAAGTAGTCCTACACGTGAGACTCAACTGCCTACTATAGTACACGTCACGAGTCGCTAACCCTCAGCTTATCGTACAGTGGCAAAGGTGAGGACATGAGAGTATCGTACAGTTCGAGAAAAATTGGTAACATTAAAAATCCAAATCCTCTTCTATGATCTGGTCAAACATATTGGTACGGTTGTTGGCATTCATGGAACGTAGCTGAGACATGATATCTGAAGGGGCGGTCTGGCTGACACTGTCTTCTGGGGCGATGGACGGGGCGACTTCGCTTTCGGCTTCTGTGACTCTAGTGCGGGGTGTGGGTCACTTGCATGGTTTCTTTGGGCATTTGAAGGCATGGTGCCCAACTTCTTTACAGTAGTAGCACTTGTTTTCTGCGAAGAGTTTCCTCCTCTCTGCCTCGGTCAGTCGTCCTCTGGTTTTGGCTGCATCCACGTCCATGGGAACTGGCACGTTGTTTCTGTTGGGTCTGGCAGCTGCAGAAACTGGTATTCTGGTCATAGGGTGGGGGCCCTGGGCCCAAGTTCGCAGCACTGGGGAGGGTCCAAGCTCGGTGTCAATCTGGGCTTGTCTGAGGACTTCCTTGCGTGCTGCCGCTTTCCACTCGTCTAGGGTTGCAGGGATGGTGTCTCGACTCAGCACCTTCATGGCGATGCCTCATCTGAGGCCTTTCTTGAATAAGTCTAGGGTTCCTCTGTCTGTCGGAGACCATCCTGCGCCCAGGATGTAGTGATCAAAGGATGCAATGAAGCCATCGATGTCATTTCCTTGCATCCTGAGGTCCAGAAGTTTCTTATACGCATCTTGGGCTTTGGCTGTGTCTGTGAATGCATTGGTGAAGGCAGTCTCGAACTCTGTCCACAGGACCTTGTTGTTTTGGGCTATAGGGTTGACGTTCCTGGTAGTTTTTTCTGTGAGCGCATGCTCCTGGGCGTTGTTCCAATCGTTGACACGAGGCCCCTTGATGAATGAAAGGGCGAGGGCAACCCTGTTGTATGGGATGGTGACGTTTTCTGACTGGCTATTGAGGATCCAATAAAGTTGGAACTCTCGGAGGAACTTATCGCTTTTGCTGCGATCTCCTTCGAAGATTGTGGGCTTGTTTCCTCCTTTGAGTTCCTGATTTGCTTGGGGTGCTGGGGCTGGTGCTGCCATAACTGGGGCAAGTGCCAGTAACTGGGGTTGCTGAAGTATTGGTGGGGGCGCTGTTGGCTGAGCAGCGGCATGGGCTATCTGAAGGAGCTGTGGCATCTCCTGAGTTTCTGGCTGTAGCGGGTGTGTCCCTTGAAGGGTTGCTACGTTCTGAAGCCCTTGGGCAATAAACTCCTCTAGTGGGGAGATGGTGTGGGGAACTGGTGTCGGTTCGCTACCTTCATTTGCGCTATGGAAGGATGGCAAAGCTGTGCTGGTGCTTGGTTGATCGACTTCAATTGGTTCTGGTGACTCAGGTCTGAAGGAGCTGTGGCCGAGTCCTATCTTGTTGGCGTATTCCTTTTCTACTATAGCGTTTTGATGCGTATAGTAAGTGTCTCCTTTGTAGGCGATGAAGTACCAATCGTCGTTGATGTATTCAATGGGTCTTTCCTGGATTCCTGTCGGGGTAGGTACTTGGATGTGGTAGCACCACCTGGTATTTTCTCTATTTCTGTGCCAATGGGCGTCTCTGGTGATGTAATCTGGGAGGTCAGTGACTTCTCTGGTGGTGACCTGGACTCGGGTGTCTCGGCTAAGGTCTAGTCTGATTTCTTCCAGGGTGATGGTGTCGCTCTAGGGGAAATCCTGTGGCCTCGAAGAAGGCGATGAGGATGAGATCAAGTTCTGCAGCAATCTCCTGAATCTGGGTTAGCAGAGTGGTGATGACTCTGTGGGCGTGGTTAGGCTGCTCGCAACAGGTTTCGGGGCAGTCGAGGGCATGTAGTCTGGCGTCCTCCTGGGCTTGTATAAATTGCTGGGTTACGAGCTGGATAGCTGCGTCTAGGGTTTCAGTGTCTACTTCTCTGGTGGTGTGGTATCGACGTCGCTCCAGGGTGGGAACCCAAGTTCTAAGAGTTGGTATGCAGCTTCAAGCTGATCTGCGTGTTTGTGCCACTCGATGTAGAGATAGTTGTATATGGTTTGCTCGATCTTGAGTCCTAAGTGACTTGTGTTTCTGATCGCTTGACAGGTGACTTGGCACACCCAATTGTGTGCAGCAATGGCGGCGTCTAAGGACTGTGCCCAATGATCTAGGTTTGCCTTTTGTTGAAAAAGGGCTTCTCATCGCTGGAGGTATTCAGTGTATAGACGGTGGTGGTTGTCCTCCAGTTTTTACTTGGAGTTGTGGTACGGGCAGTACTGACTGGCGCAGAAGTACGAGTGAAGGCCCGTGTGGCATTCCTGACGTGTTTCATGCTTCTGGGCTCCTGGGACAAAGGCAATGGCGTCTGGTGAGGCTAGTACCTTGAAGGTGTTATGGTTGGGTGGTCTAGGGTATTCTTCCTTTAGGCTAGAGTGTTTGTGGGGGCGCACCATCCACAAGCGGTAAGGGAAGCTTGACTTATGTTAAGGCTCAAGGGGCCTTCTGGCACAACTTGTGTGACTAAGCCTAGGGAAGACTTCAAGAGTGATCACGTGCGAGTGCTACGAGCATGGGATCCTGAGCCAGATGCTTGCGGCGGTCTCAGTGACATGAGGAGGTAAGCTAAGTTCTTTAGAGTATTGTGGAGTCATGAGGGGCATGTGACCAAGAGCAATCTAAGCTAAGTCATTGCAGCTGACTTAGAGGGGCGTGGGAGTAAAGCTAGAGTGCCTGATGATGAGGAGGGCAATGACGAGGGCAAGAGAGCGGCTTGAGATAGCAGAGCTCAAGGCACGAGGCAAGGGACAAGGGGAAAGCAAGGTCAGGTCTCGATTGCGAAACTAAGTCAAGCTTAGGGCTTGACTCTGCATAAAGTGGACTCCTTATATAGGAGTCCTACAGGGAATCACATGTCACCTACTACCGAGTCATAACGAAGGTAGTAGAATGTCCAAGAACATTCTGTGCTAAGTATAGGGCTGGAACAAGTCAGAGTGAGTCAAGATCTAAGTATAGTAGTGGCCTGATCCTTGGATCAGGCGGCGTGAGTCACAAGCCAAGGCCATCAGTCATCAGTCAGGTAATCTCGTATAGTAAGCAGTCTATGAGTCAAACAGAAATGGTAAGCATGGTGTCGTAAGCAGTCCCACTCACTATGGGAGATCGGTCTGGGCAGTCTGCACAGGAGATCATAACACCAATGACGGTGAGTACCGTGTGCGCCCATCCTCACTCTGTGTCGGTCTCAGGCTGGCTATTGATACTGTGATGATGAGGGAGCCATGTCTGAGTGTTGCAGGTGGTGACCAGGGAAGACTTTTATACTCTCGTTGTGAGTTGTCCTTCGCTCATGGTGAACCAAGCAGCAAGCGATCACATCCTCTCTACAATTAGATGATGAACAGGTGTGAGTGCTAGCCCAAATGGCATGCAATGTCACGCCCACTATCTGGGCGTACCTCCAACGGCGATGGAGGGGGCGTCGGCGAAGCTGCTGAGCTTGGGGACTGAGGGCGCGATAGGGGCAAGAGTTCCGAGTACCTCTCCCTGGCTGGAGTACTGCGAGTGCGTTTGAACTTAAGTCCCTTCCCCTTGATCATGAAGTGAGGGGAATCTGAGCGAAGTCAGGCAATGAGCCTGAGGAGCGAGGGTTCACAAGAAAGGAGCACAAGTGACGGTTCACAAGTCTGAGATTACAAGAGAACAGACTTAAGGTCTGCTCTAAGCGAAGTACGCGATATAAGTACAAGTATTCATGAGTCAGAGCGAGTCAGTACGAGTCACAGTGTCCCTAGGACACTAGTAAGCAGCCCGAGTCATCAGGAGTCATAGTACAGTAGGTGAGTCATAAAAGCGTGAGTCAGTAAGAGGCCGAGGCAGCGCATGCGCAGAGGCGTGCAAATGTAGCACTAGTGGTTGCGCGTCGGTCCAGGCGGTCCGTCAGACCGGGTGGTAAGTAATGGTACAGCAATGAGACGCGAGAGCGGAGTCACGGACCGTAGGGGCCCGGCAGTCCATAGAGTCAAGTAGCTAGTGGTGTCCCGCCTCCCTGTAGGCAACAAGGAAGGAGGATGCCACTGTCCATCGAAGTGCGAAGTGGTAAACATAGTAAAAGGTAAAAACAAAGCGTACAAGTCCACTGAACGTGACATGCAACTACATCATGTAAGCAGATCTAGGGGACCTCCCCCTCATCCCAAACGCATGTATCCCTATTGTCCTCCTGCCAGTTCTGTCTGAACTAACACCCTCTCTAACCATCACAGCTCTGGTCCCTCTGTCTCTTCTCCTTCACCTGTCTCCACCTCTTCAACTGGCCTTAGCTGAGGTGACCAACCTGTTCAGTGCCCTTGCCCCCATCATGCTGCCCGTGGCGCACACGTATGTCCTCGAGCATGTCCTCCCCTTTGAGCTTGACATGATCCACGCATGCGTGAAGTACTGGGTGAACGATGCATACAACTACATGGATGTGTTCGGCACACTCCTCCACTGGTGCAGGTGCTGTGCATGGAGTGCCTGTCAAGATGCAGACAGGCAGATATGGGTTGAGTGTGGTGCCTGTGTTGCACTGATCACTGCTCACAGTGACATGGTTAGGTACGGTCACTTGGTGTTTGTACTGCCAAGCTGGCAGTTCAACATCTCTGTTGTCAAACAAACCTAGTAACTACAATGCCACCAAACTCGAAAGATGGCACGCTCAATTGAGTGTGCTATCTTTGGTACATTCATATCATTAGTTTCCATGTTATCTGTTTTCTAATATGTTTATCTAGGTCCTCATCATTACATGCAGCATTCTGCCACCATCTCACTTGCTCCACCTCCCCCTTGCCAAGTGCAAGACAGGGTCATGTCCCACAACCGCTACCCCCATTCCACCGCCCCTCATAGGCACTTGCCTGCTTGAATCCAACCCACTCCACTGGTGTGTGCACACACCTGTTCATGGCACCCACACTCATGTGCTCTCCAGGCCAGTGAACTCAGTTCAACTTACTCACCCCACTCCTTGCCAGAGCCACTCTTGATTGGTTGTGTGAGCTCCAAATGGGCTAGGCCCCTCCCTTTGCTGCCTACCTACATGCTTCCCCTGTATTAGCAGATCTAGTGTTCTTACCTTACCCTGCTTAAAAATATACTTTTGTTTTTGTCATGCTTAAAATGGTCTTAAGTTTGTCTTGGTATTTGCTGTATGATCGATTTTCAATACATTAAGCAACAGTGTTACGCTCAGCCTTGGGCATTCTTAGCGACATGCGAGTCTGTGACTTGGTTCCACCCAAGTCCTGCTTCGTGGGGTAGTACTGTGGGTACTGTGGACATTATAACTGTGGTGATTCTCCTATTGATTGCTGAGGCTCAATACGTAGGCCTTCTGTCTGGCACAAGTGTCACTGGTGACTTCTGGTGCACTTGGTGACTCAAGCACAAAGGTGTGAGGGGCCAAAGGTTCCCTGAATACGAGGGAGGAGAAACAAGGGGGTAGAGCAAGAAGTAGAGTGTACTGGTGGTCCTTTGGGGTCTGTTCTGGTTTGTTCTAACCAAGGGTCACTTCTGCAGTGATTCCAAGGGGTCTGGTATTCGTAGGCTGATCAGAAGAGGTCGAGTCTGAGTCTTACATGTCCAGAATGCGTACTACTTATAGTAAATCGGTCAGGCCCCTATCAAGAGGGATGCGTAAGTGTCAGGGCATAGGGCCCATGTCGTCATAGAGGTCCAGAGCACACGCCATAAGGGCGTGGCAGCATTCTAGTTCAATCTGATGGGCGCATACAAGGTATGATGTCAAGGGTCAGTCCAAGCATCCAATCATCTAAGAAACCGTTATTGTAATGATGCGCAGCTTGCACACATGCCAAAACATGTCTGCACCATGCCCTAGAACCTAGGGAACACGCCTTCAGCGTGCTGTGATGTGCCGATGTGATGTGAGACATGCATGCACCTTCAGTGCCATGTGTCAACCACAACCATGCGCTCATAGCATGAGGCTAGGAGCTCCTTCCTAATTAGTCCAGTTCAGTGTCAGTTCCAGTTTCGTATAGTAATTCAGTCGCATAGCATCATAGGGCCTCCCAGGGAGATCCCAATTCCATCCTTGTCTTGTCAGGTACCTTGTCACGAGTCCCAGAGACTGCGCAAGGGCTAGTTCAGTTGTTTAGAGGCAGCATGATTGTAACAAACAGTAAGTTGTGAGTTAAGTGAAACTTAAGCATTTATTAAGGATGTTCTCCTTATTTAAGCAGTTATTAAGGAAATTGTGCTTATTTAAAAGAATGGATCTCCTGATTTAAGCAATGCTTGGCTTAATGAAATTTTGCTTAAAGTGTCTTATTTTCACATTTAAGACAGTTTAAGACAGTTTAAGAAAAATCATGTCTACCTGATGAAAATGTGTAGACTGTGTTCCTTTGTGGAAGAATATAACTCTGTGGTCATCTTCTTTGTCATCTTCTGGACAAAGGGCAAGTGTAAACGGCTTAAACTTTGGGTCAACTGGGGATGCCACAATGTCTTCTCATTTAGGTAGACTGGGGAACTCCAATGTACTTGCTAGACTGGGTAAGTCTGTTCTAATGTCATGCCCATGGTCTGGGTGTACCTCCACTGGTGATGGAGGGGGTGTAGGTGATGATGGAGACTGGGGATGTGAGAGTGGCAAGAGGTCTGCATACCTCTCCCTGGCTGGAGTACTCTTGTGATGTCTGATACTAAGTCCCTTTCCCTTCTTAAGCATCAAGCATTGATGCTTCTAAGGGTGCAAAGTTTGGCAATCGGCCAGAGGAGCGATGGTTCACAAGAGAGGACACAAGACCATTCACTTGGCTGAGATTACAAGAGAACAGACTTAGGGTCTGTCCTAAGCATACAATGCGATATAAGTACATGTGAGTGTGAGTCAGTGTGAGTTATAGTGCCCCTAGGACACTAGTAAGTGGTCCGAGTCATCAGGAGTCATTATATAGTAGGTGAGTCATATAGTAATGAGTCAGTAAGGTGCCGAGGCAGTGCATGCACAGAGGCGTGCAAATGTAGCACTAGTGGCTGTGCGCCAGTCCAGGTGGTCCATTGGACCCAGTGGTAAGTAGGTAGTACAGTGGTGAGATGCAAGAGCAGAATCATGGGCCATAGGGGCCTGGCAGTCCATAGAGTCAAGTAGTTAGTAGCCATGTACTTCCTTGTAGTCAACAAGGAAGGACGATGCTACTGTCCATCAAAGCATGAAGTGGTAGGCATGGAGTGAAAGTAAAAATAAAGTGTACAAGTCCACAGAACGTGACAAGTTTTGAAAGGACTGTGAAACATGACCCATCACTGTCTCTTGACCCACACCCTCACTTGGCCAATTGCTCTCTAGTCTCCCTGCACTGGGTATACTCTCTCAAGCACTTGACTGGTAGCTTACTATATAACCTTGCATCTGGTCTGTCACCTTGACCATTTTGCACACTGGTAGGAGCATTCATTTTGTGTTTCTATTTTCTATTTAGACCCACTATGACAACTCAACAGCAATCAAGTTTCAGTGCTAGTGTACCAAGGCCAAACTTGAAACACCTGAACCTCTCAATGGAAGCTATGGTGAATGAGCTCCATGATGATGAATTTATCAGTGAGAACTTGTCCCCACTGACATCTATATAGGATTTGGAGAAGGTAGCATATGAAGGGATCACAGTGGCCCAGTGTGTTTTCTATCTCAATTCTTGAAGGTTCTTGTTCACTAACTAGCAGGCTCTCCTGTGTTAAACCCTCCCCTCCCCATCACATCACCTAGCTAGGCTACTGACATTGCCACTGCAGTGAAGGTTGTCAATAAGAAGATTATAGCTAACTGGGACCCAAAATTCAATGATTGGCATGCTCTATGCCTTGTAAGAGGAGAAGGCTTCTATGAGCAACTCTTTAAACAGGAGCTTAACCAGACACTAAAGGAGCAGGGAAGACAGAAGGATGAACATGGTATTAACCTTGGCCAGACAGGAACAGAAAAGTTATGGGATATGTTAGAGATAAGTCAGTATGCTAAATAATTTATCAAGTGACATCTTAGTTTGTGCTTTATAGGGAGATAATGAGGGCCTTATAAAGGCTAAGCTGCTTGACAGCTTCAAGGCTCATGCAAATGAGGCTGAGGTTGTTAAAAATGCCATTGAGGCTGCATGCAAGATGTGTAATTAGCTAAATAATGCCAAGAGGACAAGTGTCAAGTTGAGGGAGAATGCAATATAGATTGGGGTTTGCAGGTCTGTCTTTTATGATATCTTTCCTTTGCTCATTCTTACCTAGGGGACAGGGAAAGTCAGGAGCAGGTGAAGGAATGGATGGGAAAACCAATGATTGAATCATTAGCATAAGCAGAGAAAGGCATCAAGTGGGGAGCATTTCAAAGTGATGAGTTCATACTCATTAACAAGTTGATGAACCAGGTGTGTGCACCTATATCTGCAGCACCAGCCAAGGCACAAGCAATTATATTCTAGACAAAGGACTCACAAGAAGATGAAACAAAAGAGTGGAACAAAGTTGTAAGTGAAGAGTTGCATGTTTAATGTGGTGTGGGAGGACTTATTGCCACTTTAGTTTGGTGGTATTATATATAACCTTGACAAGAAGGATCCCAAGTTCTTTGAGGCAAATGAACATGTCAGACAAGAAATGATAGCAATGAAAGGCAGCTTGTTGTAAGCCCATTTGCTTGTGAATTCTATCTTTGATGCTAAAGTGAGTTTGTTAGAGCTGGCTCATCTAGCTCAATTCCAAGGCAAGCTGTTGATGATGAACTTATAATTAAGGCCCCTGGCCCACAAGCTGTCTATGGAAAACCATATACAGCCAAGGTAAGCACAAATTAGACTGTATTTTAGGCAAGTTTGAAAACATGAGTTTAGCCACCTGTCCCTAATGTCAAATCACAAAATCCATTAGCAAAAACATTAGAGAAGGTGAATTAGGCTAAGCAGCTTCAACTTAAGATGAAGGCAACAACTCCTGGTGAGTAATGGAGACTTGCAAGAGGAACAACAATAACATTGCCAATAGTTATTCAAGCATAGACACACCAGTTGCTTGCTGGGTTTCTTCCCCATTTTGCAAAGAGACAGTGGGTGAGTTTGTAACAGATTTTCAAGTTGTTCTGTCAAGATAACATGAGATTGATGTTAAGGACCTATCAAGGAAGTTTAAGCATCTTAGGAATGTGATGGGATACCCTTGTCTATCATCATTTGGAACCTATGCATCTGCTTATGTTGATTAAGATGATTCAGCAACCAGTGGGTTTGTAATGAAGTGGCCAGCAAGGGTGAGTGGGTATAAAGGGTCTAAAATGAAATGTTTTAACTCTTTTTGGATGTCAGGTGAAAAGGGATAAGTCAAACTTTGTCTGGGCATCACATGGGCTAGTGGTTGAACTAGCAGATCAAGCATACTGGTTCTGGAATGCTCCAAATGATACACATGGAACTACCATGAATGAACTTGCATTAAGGTGACCAGTGAAATACAAAAGCTATATAGCAGAGGAAGGTGCACATGAGAGGGCACAATGGACACAGGCATTGGTTATGCCACATGCAGTGGTTTAAGCAAACCTTAGTTTTGATGAGGAAGACTAGGGCTAGGGGGAAAGGTACAGGAAGGAGTAGTGATTGTTAGGAGTAGGTAATACCCTCCAGGTATGACATAAAGTACAAGAGTGGTATCAAGTTGTCAGTTGTCCAAAACATGTACTCTGTCACACTGCATCCAATTCAGCCCCTCTGATTGCAAAAGATCATCCATCCGCAAATTGGTCAAAATATTTTGGGCATTTTCAGGCATTGCCAGAGCCCAAAATGTTTTCTGTATGTTATGATACTTTATAGGCATTTATAAGGCAGCATAAAAGATTATGAACCATTATAAGGGACATTAATACACATTATAAAAGATTGTGAAGCATTATGAAGTGTCATGAATGATTAGGGATCTGCACACTGAGTATACCATGGTTATGATTTTATATGGGGGATATGGTGTAATGCAGTGTGATGTGGTGAACCAGTGTTATTCCAAAACCTGTAGTGGCATTCAATTTGCAGGCTCTATGGCAAATACCATAGCACAAAAACATTATATTAACATGTAGCTACGAGACAGAGTATGGAATGAATAATGTAAACCCTCCCCCCTGCCACTGCCACTGCTGGGGTGCAGGTGCACATCCATGCCCATAAATGTGCCCTGTAGTGTCGTTGTTGTCACAGCCAATGTGCTGCACCCTCTGGAGGACTGCACTATGGTCAGTGGCAGTGACCAGCATAGCATGCACCATGCCAGCATGTATGTCCATTTGCTGCCACCAGTTGCTTGGCTACATGTTGTTATGACTCCAGCAGGTCGAGGTAGGTATGAATAAGAAGACACTGAGTTGCTTGCACAAGGTAGTTTGGTCTCTATGACCAATAAGGCTCTTGTGACCCTAAGCTAGGGCTTTGCTGACTAAGCTGCTTATGTGAGGCTTCATGTAAGTGTTGAGGGTAACACAAGGCACGTGACTGGTATGCAGGGTGCAAGTGATTAAGCAGAGTCTTTGCAGCAGACTCTGAGGGGCATGGGAAAGGAGCAGAGGAAGGTAACCCTAGACAGAGGTTATGATGAGGGCAAGGAGGGCTTTCCCTAGGCCCAGTACTTGCAGAGGAAGAGGGGACAGGAAACAAGGGGGAATAACTTGTTGCTGGTATGCTAATGAAGTCTAAGATGGGGCTCTCCATCTCAAACACTAGGTCTTATATACATGCTGCCAACTAAGTACTAAGCTGGGCTCTAATCTATGTATAGTACTGGTTTATGCTCAGTGCTGCACACTGAGTCTCTCTGAGTTACTATCTAAGTATAGTACACTACGCAGTACTTGTGCAGTCAGGCAGGGGAGGCTATGGGGAATCCCTAGGGGAATCCCCATCAGTACTAGCGATGGGATCTGAGAGAGGCTATAGGGATTTCATAGAGGAATCCCCTTATACTTGGCATGAGTTATACTTTTATATCCATGGATCTCCGTGGAGATCCATCAGGTCTTGGTCTAGATCCTTATGACGGAATGCTTTACATCATGGGCTGGGGTTAGGGTAGGTAGTAAAATACTAAACCTAAGGCTAGTGCTACAATAACAAAGGCAAAGTAGAAAGGTTTCCTAAAAAGGAAGGAGAAGGACAAATAGGGACAAATAAAGAAGAAAAGAAATACAAAAATAATGCTGAACCATGACACTCACCCAGTTAAGGGAAAGACAGTGGCTGGTCTGGGTTTCTGCACTGCTGTGCTTCTTCAGTCTTTAGCAAGAGGATAGGAGTGTGGAGGAGATGAGAGGAAAAAGAGACTTGGTCCTGTTATCCAGTCTGGCTGTTTTGGGGGGGTTTATATATGACTTTGGGGGGTGATTTGTAATGTGATTAATAATAGAGATCTGGTGATCTTCTAACAAGGGAATAAAGATTGTGCTATTTTAGGACTGTTCTATTTTTGTGTGAAACAGGGGAAGTAGAGTTTATGCTATTTTAGCACTGGACTATTTTAGTCTGGCACAAGGGAAGTCTTGTTTGTGGTATTTTAGCACTTGATATGAAATTGGACCCTTATTAATTTATAATCTGAAACAGGGGTTCATCTATCTTTAGATAGAGATCTGTTGGGGCAGATTTATTTGTGCAAAAAAGTGGAGTGACTTTTTTTATTTTTGAATTTGAAATGTTGGAGTATATATACTGGGCACTTTTGAGTGGGGGACTTTATCCCCTCTTTCCTCTTCTCTCCCATTCTCTTCTCTTATCTGCTGTGTCTGTCCCTATGGGACTGTCTTTTCTTTTTGTGTAAGTCCTTTGTCTTTGTTATTTAGGTGTTAGGTAGGGTTTAGGGTTTAGGGTTTAGGGTT
>QLOZ01005236.1:0-28451 GCA_003314065.1 Lactarius sp. MG50 | reverse complement strand
ACCTCATCGTTGCACACGCACAGGATGTAAATGCTGGCGGCGGCACCGCGCATCATGTCAAGAACGCATTGTAAGTGCCATCCACCATGCGTTCTGGCTGGAAAATCTTAGTTCGCCATGCTAGATATTTCACCTCTTGTATCTTCTACAGCGGTGTGCCTCACCACAATCAGCTCTCTATCCGCCTGCCGTGAGTGCAAGCGTAAGCACAGAAGGAAGGGAGATACATGACAGAAGGACGTGCCTCTGACTTCCACTTGCCCACCCGGGCCCCTGCGACCCAGACTCGGGTTTGGTACATTGAGATCTCTAAGCGCATCATCACGCTCGCGCCGCAGGGCTCACGGTCTGACGCAGATCATCTCCAGTTTGATTTAATCTTACATGCATTTCTTGTTTGTAAGCGCGGAGCTGAACAGGAGAATTGTGAGGAAGGTATTCAAGTTCTGGCGTACGCCGGCGCGTCCAAGTCCCGTGACCTGGATAACGAAGTCACGGGCGACACTCCGATTCCACGAGTCCACAATGGCCCTCAACATCGACGTCAATCATGGGGCGCAGGGATCCTCAAAATCCCAATTTTCGATCGACTCACAAGTTAATCTATGGCAGGTCCAAGCATCCAGTCTCCCCCTCCGACATCCGGATCGTGCTTGGATTGCCCACAATATCGCGACTTTCCACTTCGGATGCTACAAGGCGACTCGACAGAAGGGAGACATTGACCAAGCTATCGTGGGATATACCGAGGCGCTTTTACGTGGATTGGATCATCCCCTCCAGAACATTTCGACTTTTGACCACCTGACGCGCGCATTAGCCATTCGTTTCAATGACTTCAGAACGAGGGAAGATCTGGACCACATTATCTCATACTTTCGCCACCTCTCCAACCTCCCGCTAGAGGTCGCTGGTATCAAGCGCCTCGATGTCCTCATTAGCCTTGCCGATGCCCTCCACAGTAGATTCGAAGTAGGAGGGAGACTAGAGGACATTGAGGATCTGATCTCGTTGCTTCGACATGTCATCACCATGGTCCCTCCAGGCACAGATGATTATCCCCGCGTCGCAAGCAGGCTAGGAAATGCTTGGAAAAGAAAATATGACCAAACTGGCGAGTCAGAAGATCTCACCGAGGCTATCAGCCACCATCGTGCGGTCCTCACATCCTGTCCACTGGGCCATCCATCGCGTGGTTTGTACCCCAGCAACCTTGCGATGGTGTTGATGTCACGCTTTCAACAACGCGGTGACCTGAATGATATTAAGGACGCCGCTACGCTATATGAAGAGTCGCTTGACCTCCTGGACAAGGAACACCCCGACCGAATGTGGGTTCTCACGGGCCTTGCTAACGTCTATCATGCCCGCTTCATGCAAACAGATGACTCGGAAGATCTTGAGAAAACAATCAGTCAGTATCGCGAGATCCTCCTTTTATGTCCTCCGGGCTACGAGAGCAAGGACTATTTCCTGATGAACCTTGGGTTTTCGCTCGCCCATCGCTTCGAAATGTTTGGTCGCATGGACTGTTTGGAGGAGGCAACTTCACATTATCGTGCCGCTCTTCGCCTCTGTCCCCCGGGCCATCCACGTCGACAACTATCTTTGCGTGGACTTGCTCACACCATGCATTTGCGCTGTCATCAAAGAATTGAAGATTCGGAGGAAATGATTGACCTTACACGTGAAGCTTTAGATCTCACACCCCCAGAGCACCCAATGCGTCCGGAAATGGTATATAACCTCTCGGTCGTTCTACACAGACGATATACTTGGACCCGTGACATGGGTGACATCGAAGAGTCAATTGAACATCTTTACGAAGCTTCGGAACTAGTCAAATCTGGACATCGCTTTTCGCGACGCATTCATCACCTTCTTGCGCTGAACCTCCTCCTCCGCTTTAAGCACCGTGGCGCAGATAAAGATATCGCCGACGCTATCAAACACCACCGAACTTCTATTTCCTTAATCCTCGAAGGAAGCCCAGAAGTCTCCTCCACGCTTTCTAGCTTTGCCACTGGCTTGTTCTCTGTTTTTTTCCAGACCCGCGATGCAGAACATCTTGAAGAGTCCATTGCTCTATCCCGATCTGCCGCCGAATACCCATTCTCTAGTGTGCGTGATAGACTGATTGCAGCTCTTACCTGGACAAGCGCCGCGCACGGCACACAACACTCCTCAGCTCTGACTGCATACCGCCAGGCCCTCTCCTTACTGCAGCGTGCGATAGACTTAGGTCCCACAGTACAAAATCGGTACGAATATATCAGTGGCCGAAACATTGAACACGTTCGGAGTCTTCCAATGGACGCCGCGTCATATGCGATCGACTCCCGTGCCTATGAGGAAGCCATTGAGATGCTTGAACAAGGGAGAGCGCTACTGTGGTCCGGTATGCGGAGCCTTCGCACCCCACTCGATCACCTCCACGATGTCGACAAATCACTAGCAGATGAATTCACAGAAATCAGTCAAGGATTGGAGGCACTAATCACTACAATCGACGTCGGCGATTTCGTGCAAACTCCTGCTAGTACGGATGACGATGATGTTACAATTGGGAAAAGGGACACTTTCAGTCATACCGTAGCGAAGAAACGCAAACTTTCAAAGCAGCTGGAAGAAGTCGTTTTGCGGATCCAAGCACTACCAGGATTTGAGAACTTCTGGCGACCTGTCTCTTTTCGTCACCTCCAAACCGCGGCTATAGGAGGACCAGTGGTCATCATTAATCTTTCCATATGTCGTTCCGACATTCTCATCGTCCGCTCCGATCACCCAGTTGTTCATATCCCTACACCGACAAATTTCCTTGATAGGGTTACAATGCTCGCCCGTCAGCTGTCAGAGACGCGGAAGAGTTACCGCTTGGAGTCAAAAAAGTATGCTCGTGTATTGCGACAGACCCTGGAGGAACTGTCCGAGTTGGTGGGTCAGCCTGTTACCAACAGGTTAATGGAGCTTGGAATCCCAGAACAGTCCCGGATCTGGTTGTGTCCAACTTCTGTGTTGACCTCACTTCCGATTCACGCTGCAGGACCAATATCTTTGCGCACCAATGTCAAACGATTCCTTTGTGACATTTACGTGTGTTCATACACACCAAGCCTCTCAGCGCTGATAGCGTCGAGGTCTCGCAACTTATCGGGATCTGCGAGTGGGCGGCCATCGTTACTTATCGTCGGACAGCCAGACGAAACCCTTCCCGGAGTGGACTCGGAAACACGTAGTATCGAATGTTTAATTGGCAGCGGTTCTGTGACAAGGATCGCAGGCGAAGCAGCGACACCTGAAAACGTGATCGCTCGCCTTCCGATGCACCCTTGGGTGCATTTTGCGTGCCACGGCATGTTGCAACCGGGTCGGCCTTTCGAGTCATGCTTTCTTCTCCAGCACAACATTCACCTCACACTCCTTCGCATTGCCAAGTCTCACCTCCCCACGGCAGAACTTGCCTTCCTAGCGGCCTGTCATACTGCGGAACTAACAGAGGATGGTACGCCGGACGAGGTGCTCCATCTGACTGCTGCGATGCAGTTTAGTGGATTCAGGAGCGTGATTGGGACTTTGTGGGCAATGGTGGACGAAGATGGGCAGGACCTTTCAGAGCACTTCTATAACAAGATGTTTGCTGCGGGCGTGCAAAATGCCAGCTATGACATGTCAGCAAGGGCGCTGCGGCACGCGACTCAGAAACTGAGGAAGAAGGGTGTTTCGCTCGAACGATGGGTGAACTTTGTCCACTATGGAGCTTGATCGAAGAGAAGGAATCCGGCCTAGAATTGGGGTGAGTCGCTCGCTCGATATCACTTAACTGGGAGCCAGTATGACTGATGCCGTACCAGTCATTGACATCTGGGATACTATGATACATCCAAGTGGAACAAACCACTTATTTAAAGTCGATTCTCGGTTTTCCGACTCGGACGTTTCGCGGTTTGTGTTGACCATTTAGAATTAGTTTGTCCTTTGTTCTCAAAGCAAGCGCGGCCGTGCGCAGGTCCGAGCATTAATTTGAGACGGATTGTACTGTACTGTACTATACATATGGGCACCCGGGCTCGTGTTACTAGGGCGTACATCCCTATTTTACGTCGGTATTATCCTATCGTCTCACTTTTCATCTTTCTGTTTTGGTTCATGAGCTTCTTGTATGTCCTAAATTCGACGGTTATCGATTCAATACATATCATCCTGCTATTCTGGAAACCTCCGTGTGCTGCTCCGCTTGCCGCTACGGTCGCGCCTTGCACCCCTAAAAGTCTCAGTCTCTTTGCCCTCTGCTCCGTCCCCAAGCGCCCCCGGCCGCGTCCATAACGCTCTACATCACTCATATAGTCTTCAGGGATTCTTAATTCAACCTGCCATATAGCCCATCATATTTCGCATCTAGTACCTTTTTCAGCACTTAGTTTTTCAGTTGTACTACTTCTGTGTCCACGTCGTCTTTTCCTACAAATAGGTCGAACCACCTGAAGGCCTCGTAATGCCACTTCAGGCTTAGAAAAAAAAATGCGGTTGTCATTGTGCGCATCATACTGTGAAAAGGATTAGCTTCACCTATTTCTATGGTTCAAAACCCAGTAGTTTTCATCGCATCGGGCCCGGGGAGATGACTACTGTAATCGAGTTGCTAACTTGCTACACCTCGTCATTATTGTAACAACTAATCAAGCCATGACACACGAAGATATGCGCACTGCTGGAGCGCGTAGAACGCGCCAATCCCGTCCGTCTCGGGTAAACGGCGTCCAGGTGTCCCAGTGTCGCACATGGGTATCGTCGTATGCGAGGGCGGTATGACCACGCTCCTGCCACTGTTCGTCGTTCTCAGGCTCGGGGACTTTGGTTAGGTCTCCATCCTCGTAGACGTTGGAAAAGGCGAGTACGCCAGCCTCGGCTGCGTAGAGAAAGCAGGGCGGAGATGCGGTTGGGAATTTACGGGGGGGTCCGAAGTCACGTTGAGAGTCTCGGTAGTAAGATGACCGAAAGAGCGTAGAAACTCGCTGTCTTGCTGTCGTCATCCGCGACAACATGTGCGACGCTCTACGAACCACCGTTGTGGGCGTTGTGAGCGGCGTTGGTCGATTGGTAAGTTACCCAGTTCATTATTCCATGATGAATGACGGCGGCCTCAAGTTGGCGCCGTCCAAGAGAAGAGAACAGCGTGCACGTGCCGGACGGGAAGCCGAGAGTATTTGTGTTTTGCACCCGAGAGGAGACGCCTGGCAGCTATTCGGGTCATGGGACCGACGCAAGAACACACAAAACAGGGGAGAATCCATTGTGGGCAGCGTACGGTGGCAGTCATCTCAGGGCTATGCAGCTGTTACTGGAGCTCTGGGCGGACGTGAATGTGCGGGACGGTAGGAACGGGACTGCGCTCTAAAAAAGCGACAAGAGAAGGATATCGTGATATCATGCGATTACTGTTGGAGTACGATGAAGGAGAAGAGGATCTCGACGCTACAGTTAGTGCTGTACAGGACTAATCTACACATAGTTCAAAATGTTCGGTATATCAATACTGTTCAACATGCAAGGTAGTGATTACTGTAATCTAGTAGCCTTTACGTGTATGACGGGATTTACGAGCACGGGCAATCGATACGGGTGGAGCCCCTAGCACATGACTGACCATTGAGCGAGCACGGCAGAAACACACATCTCGTCTTGTCTTTTTACCCTATTGACCGGGCTTTCTGGCTAGTGTGATTCAAAGACGGCGTGATGTTGGATGTTCTACCTGCCGAGGTATCGTTGGATGTGCTATGCTATCTTCCAATCCCATCACTATGTTCCCTATTCATCCTGTCTCATCAATGGTATGATTTCCTCTCCGCAAACCAACCGGCAATCTTCTATAGCGCTGCCATCCTCCATGGATACATACAACCCGGATCTTTCCAGATAGAGGATGCATTGGCACAGTACACGGGCAGCCCTTGGGAGGGATCGACAGATTGGAAGGACTTTTGTGAGTCGAACTCGTCATTAACGCACCAAGAACCGTCTCCACCTACCCTCACACTTGATCTCTCTTCCCGAGAGCACGTTTCTAATTTTTTTTTCTCGTCTTGAAGGCCGTAGGTTTTTCCAACTTGGTATAAACTGGGAGGGCAAAGGGCGCGCCGTCGCGCGTTTGCTATCCCCGCCAGGTACCGACGTCCATCGCTTCAAAGTCGATGAAAAGGCCGGGATATGCATCGCGACCCACATATACGGCGGTCTCTCCGTGAACCATCTCTTTTCTAGCATTCTCCTCTGGTGTCTCCCCCCGGTACGAGAGTGTTGGCCCTCCCGGATTTTACTGGAGGATACTCAACGGTGGCTTCAGGTCCAGGTTCGTTCCTGTGCACATTGCGAGTACGAAAACGGATATCTCGTCTTCGACTGCCTTGATGGACATAAGGAAGTCTGGCGCCTCGCCAGCGACTTTGACGCCGGCGAGGTAGCCGCCTCCGCGCCACCGGACGAGAAACAGAGACGGATATCCGCGCGAGCAGCGGCGAGGTACCATCAGTATGCGCCACGTGGTCACTTCCGGCCTTGGGCCAGGTTGTTCATCCCCCAGCCCACTTACGCGTACCGATTCGCGTACCCGACGCTCGTTTGCGCGAGCCACAGACACGTATATCTACATGACGTGCGCACGGGAGCTCTCGTGCAGACATTCGACATCAATCTCGAAGACATCGACTACGTCGACGTGAATGAGCGACATGTCTTCGTATGCAAGGCGACCGCCGTGCACGTGTATTTGCGGGCGGGTACCGAGGCGCTGCGGATATCCAACGATATTGCTGTGATGCGCGTCGAATCGCCCAACGTCATCCTCGGAGACCCATTCGTCACGCCTCTCTCGCTGTCCCCTGATTCGGATGACTCCTTCCCCGATTTCATAGCCGGTCTGTGTACTCTTACGCCCCTCGGTCCTCTCGAGAAGAATATGGTATTCATACTTTTTTTTTGGATAGCTCATGTGTCTAGGGATGGTCGCGATCTGGTAATCTTGGGTTCTAGACACCGCGTCCTCCTCGTTCGAGATTTTGAGCGTATCTGTCGCGGAGAGACCACCCTCAAGGACTCTGGATACGCCCTGCGTATTCAGCCACAAGATGTATGTTATTATCTCGGCTTCGAGCACGGGCGTTTCTGCGTCGCCACGGTCCGTATTCCCCAATTTATGCATATCCACGTTCAATTTTTTTTTTGGTTTGGTAGCACCACGGGCTTTACATTTTCACCCTCGACTCTGGCCCTTCGGTGAAAGCCGTGTTCGTGCAGCCCTACAACGACTCCACGGGGGCGCACGACATCACCTGCATGCAGCTTACTGACCGTCGCGTTTACTTCACGTGGGAAGATTACAGGCGTCGGGACATCAGACTGTTCGAAGACGAGGAAAATGCTCTAGAACTTTCGCCACCCACAACGCCGCCAATAGGCGAGCCATTGTTCGAGGCACTGTGGCCAGGGGGACTTGGTAAGCGCCCAACCACTTTCTTTTTGATGCGCGACGCGATGGCGGGCTGACTTCCGTCGGCTAGATCCGCCGGTGGGCATGTCCGTCGGTTGCATTGACTTTAGCTTGATGCCTGAAAACTGAGCGAGGGTGGGCCAAGAACAGTTTTCACTGGGCGAATAAATGCCGGTTGTTGCCTATGCATCCACATGTCCTTTCTTTTTCTTTCACTATTTCCACGCAGTGTGTAATGCTATCTTTGGAATACGATGGTTCCGAACGAGGGAACGCCATTTGTGGGCGAGCCACAGGTGAAGACAGGGCCGTTTTACTAACACTTTTAAGATGAGCTCGCCGTGGTGTGGTTACCCAAAGGCTGGCCACACCCACACCTCTTTCTTAAATACATAACAACATAGGCGCCTGGAGAGAGTATCACAAGTGGAAAGGTCATAAGGAAACATAAATATAACAGCCTAAGCGGCATCCACTTGGTCCTGCGGTTCATCCAAGGCAATTTGCTCGTCCACTTCCTGGGCGTCCACAGCGTCGTCGTCGTCATCGTCGTCGTCGTCCTGAGGTTCTACCACTGCCTCCGTCAGGTCCTCCTCTTGCGCGTCCTCTTCCAGGACATCGATATCGTCGGCAGGGGACAATTCTATAATAGTGGTGCCGGGAGCCCCGTGCGCAGAGGTAACGTCGTATTCCGGGTCCTCATCAGCGGGCTCGCCTCGAGTTTCCGCCTCTGCACCTTCAAGTTCGGCATCGTCCGTTACGTCCTGCTCTGGGGCTTGGTGGTCCTCATGGTCCTGGGCGACTTCAACATCCGCGTGTGTGTCGGGAATTGCAGCGAGATGGAGATCTTCCTCCGGGAGATTCAGGTCGTACGCCTGACTATGCTCTTCGGGGTGTGAACCCATGGAACTGTCGTGCTCCTCTGCCGAGTGCTCCTCCTCTTCTACGCGGGATGCCACGTCGACGTGTACAAAGTCGCTCTCCGGGTCATGCATTTCGCTTGGACTTGGAGACATCTGTGCAATCGGCTCGCGCTCTGGACTCGGCGAATGACCGCCCTTGCCCAGCTCCTCGGCCATGATGAGTGCCTCGCTGAATATCATCGTTCCCGTGCGATGGCGGCCTTTACGGGGGCTCGGGTTGCGATCAATACCGCCCAAGATTTCCACACCCAAGCCCCGGTGTACACCACGCCCTCGGTCGTCGCCATCGTCCTCCGGTCCGGGTAGGTGCTGTGGGTCCACGGCAGCGGCGAGCAAGCGAGGGGGCTCGGGGTCGTCGGTGGCCATGGAAGGTGTCGGGATGATAAGAAACTCGGGAGGGACGAGGTCGAACTTGCAGGTTAGCGCGAGGAATCGGGCGTAGAGCGACGATTCGGCTTCGGCCTGTTCGAAGACTTCGCGGTGATGGAAGTACGCATGAGCAAAGATACGCCCGAGGCGGCGAGCGAGCGAGCCAAAGTGTCGATGGGAGGGAGCAGGGATGTTGATCCTGCAGGCGAGGGAGAATGTTAAGTCGGCCGAAAAGGAAGGCGTTAGGGTGACGCGTACCGTGATGGGAACGCTCGTGGGGAGTTCAGAAGCGCGGTTGCGCTGTCCACGGTGTGCAGAATGTAGTCGATGGCGCAGCATTGCTGCTGCAGCTGTCAGAGATGACTTTTTTTCCATCCGGGAAATAATGAGACTCGCCTCCATTGCGCCGTCGTTACCATGAGCGACGCATAAGTACATCCATTCTCCAGCCTTCATCTCGGGGCATGTCGCGCGCGTGCATTCCTGCTGCAGCATCGTAATCAGGGGATGAGAAAGATCCTGCGCGAGCCGTCTTGAAGACATGCAGTAAGCTACGGTAGGTTGGTCCAGAGGGAAATGGAGGCGTACCGCAACTGCTCATAAATCCAACATGCCTCGTCGACAGCAAACTCGTTTTTTGCGTCCTTATCCCCATCAGTCTCGTCACTTAGGATGGCATCGCCATCGTCGGAGACGCCTTCTGTATTACTTCGTGAATCTGGGATTGAGACTATGGCCGACACATCATGGATATTCAGGCGGATCGTTAGAGAGATGTATTCTTGAAGCTGGAAGGCGCTGTCTAAGGTGGAGAGAGGTGGGATACTTTTGATGGGGTAAAAGGTGGATATCCTTGATCCCTTGAGGGGACGTTGGGGAACGACGGCCATGGTAGGAAAGGCGGAGACCACTGGGAGAATGTGCGGGTGGATGTCCATTTCCATAAAGGGTAACTGGGAAAGGAAAGAAGTGGCAAGCCTTGTACTGTATACGTATACGTACTGCCAGTGACACTCTATCTATCAATCATACAGTAAGCATTCCCCTGTGACGTACACACGTCCTTTGCTAACATCCTCATGGTATTTTCCTACCTGGCACACTGGAGAGCATGGTCAGCCTGCTCCCAAGCATCTGGTTTCCTTCTTTGACGGTTTTCTCGCAGCCAAGCCAAACAGAAGGAGCGCGAAAATCGAATCAATGACTTACCAGTTGAATACCATACTGCTGTCACTCCTAAAGATCAGAATATCATCAATGACCAAGTGGCTTCGTTGGTAGCCAAGGTTCAAAGCGGAGACGTTGACCCTGAAGATGTCCTGCTTGCTTACAGCAAAAAGGCTCTGGATGCCCACAAGAAGACAAACTGTCTGACGGAGGTCATGATACCCGAGGCACAGGTCGCAGCGAGGGAGTGTAATAGAGCCGGTCCTCTCGCCGGGATTCCTGTCAGTGTGAAAGACACCGTCGGGATTACCGGTTTCGCTTCGTGTCTCGGGTACTCTAGTCCTTCCCGGTTGACACCTTTCCAGAAGGATGCCGCGATTGTCCGGCTCTTGCGTGATGCTGGTGCTTATCCATTCGTCAAAACCAATGCTCCCATCACTCTCCTTTCTTTCGAATCGTTCTCCGATGTCTGGGGGAGGACCACGAACCCTTACTCAAACAAGCACTCTCCTGGCGGGTCTACCGGTGGCGAGGCGGCGCTACTTGCGTTGGGCGGCTCCAGACTGGGCATTGGGACGGATGTGGCAGGATCTGTTCGCATCCCTGCCCATTACAGTGGCATCTACACCATCAAGTCATCTACGAATCGTTTCCCGAAGGGCGGAAATGCAAGTCCCATGATTGGACAGGAGGGCGTGCAACCCGTCTATTCTCCCATGACGAGGACCCTGGAAGACTTGGAGACGTTTTGGCGTGCTGTCGTTGGTATGAAACCCTGGGAATACGATCCTTCCGTGCGTTGGCGTTGCCTTGGAGAACCAACCGCGCTTTCCTAATGTCCTTTAGTGTGACCCCATACCCTGGCGAACCGTCAACCTCCCCAAGAAGATGAAGCTGGGCATTTTATGGGACGACGGTTCGAGACTTAACCTCTTCGTTTTCCCCGAGCTTCCACCGAAGCTTCCATGCAGGTGTCGTCACGCCTTCTCCAGCATGCAAGCGGGCTCTGCAGACTGTCGTATCGCTTCTGAAGGAGGACGGACATGAGATCATTCCCGTGTCTGTATTGGAACCTACGTATACTCTCCCTGCACTTACTTCCTCTCGGACAGCGACCCTCCCAGTCCGCTCAGGGCTCTACAAATCGGATCGCAGCTCATGGCCAATGCATGTAAGTTCTCATCCTCCCTCCCCGCGCCGTCTACGCGCCAACTCCAACTTGGTTTCATCAGTCATGAGGGCATCTGCACCAATCCGCTGGTGCGAGTCCAACGACCCCGGCGTTGCGGCCGGCATGTCCGCGCTGCGACTTCCGCGCATTTTCGTCAGGCTCTACGCCTGGTTCCACCGCTACGTCCTCCGCGACCCGGTCTACGCCACGCTCGTCGAGGGCTGGCACGTGAAAGACGGCCAGGCGTTCTACGCGCTCGTCGGCCAGCGCGAGGAGTATCGCGCGCAGTGGTTCGAGTACTGGCAGAGGGAGAAGCTCGACTTTGTGCTGTGCGTGCCCAACGCGCTGCCCGCGATGAGACATGGGGACAGCGCGCGTCAGTGGAAGTCCTGCGGGTATACGTTCCTCTTCAATATTGTCGGTTATTTTTTTTTTTTGTTATCGTACGGCACCGTGCTCGGGTCTGATGTCAGAGCTTTTTACAGCTGGATTATTCCGCGGGCGTCATGCCCATTACGCGTGTAGATCGCACGCTTGATAAGCTCTCGCCCGCGTTCAGGGCTCGGAACAAGATCGAAAAGGACGCGTACATGGGCTACGACGCTGACGATATGCACGGCCTGCCCGTCGGCGTGCAGATCGTTGGAAGACGTCTCGAGGAAGAGAAGGTTCTTGAAGGGATGAAACTCATTGAGGGCCTCCTCAAGGAGAAAGGAGCTGCATATGCACATATCCCCTTGTAACATTGTAGCGATCAGCCGTATGGAACAGTTTTCCCGAGCTTAGAGAGATTTGTGTTGGCAAGCAGTTGGTCTCAAAGGCGATGCTGTGGCTGGCTGAGCACAGCACGATCGCTGAGATAGCATAGGGGTACGAGAAACGAAGCGTAGTACGCATCAAAACTATCTTTCTCTCGAGTAAAATAATTAGGCGGGCGGGTATCCGAGGAAGCGTCATATAATTAGGTATAGTGCTTACAATGCGTTGCGAAAGAAGAAAAACCGTGCAAAAAAGCAAAGTCCATCATATGAGTTATTAATTATCTTGGCATCACGAATTCATCAGAGTCATCATCGATCACCTCGCACGCGCGCGTACCCCTGCAACCGAGCCTTACAGTAACCACAATCACATGGCGCTCCTCGTCCCCCCGTGAGTATCCCCCTGGTCGCGACGACAACCAGGAAGCCCGCGCGGGAGCGTCCAGACTGTTCCCCACCGACGCGTCCTCTTGCCAGTGAAACAGCCGAAGCGCAACATGGCCTAGCCCCGGTGTTGGACCCAACTACCGGCAACTTCGGGCTTCCCACCATCAACGCACGCTAACCGCGACTCGGCCCGTCCGCGGTCGAGCTCTGGCTGCGGCGGCGGCTGGCGTTCATCGGGATCGGGATCGGGGAGATCGGGGGGACCTGTAACGAGAAACGATGGCGGCGCGGAACGAACACCGGGTCCGGCCGAATCGACGGCGAGGCCCGAATCGGGCGTGACAGGCGCGTGTGCTGGTGGTGCCAGTGGTGGTGGTGGTGGTGGTGGTAGCTGCGCCGGACGCGTCGGCGACGACGACGATGATGACGGTGCTTTACCGTCCTCATCGCTCACTGTGACTGTGGGACAGTCAGGAAGCGGAGGCGCCGATTTTGGCACCGGCAGGGCTCTCGCGGCGCGTATTGGCGGTACGGTCTTTGGGAGACGATGGGAAGACGATAGGGCGGGCGTTGGGCGGGAGCCCGAACGCATGTGGGAGATGTGCGCGCTGAGGAGGCGCGAGGCGAGGAGCGGCGACTCCTTGGATTGACCGACGTGCGTGCTCGACGTGCTCGACCCGTCGCTCGAGGTCGTGCGCCGGTGAGTAGGAGCCCTGGTCTCGTTCTGACGGGGCCAGCGGTGCTGTGAGGAGAAGGACTCTCCGCTGGTTCTCTGGGGCAGAACCTCCGAGTGCGAGCGCGCCTGCACACCATCGGAAGCCGCGGGATTGACACCAGGTGAAACGCGAGGCGAGGCGCCTTTCCCTTTCCCCTTTTTTTTCCAGGAACCACCGGGCGAAGTCGACGCCGTACGCGAGGTGGCGGTATCAGATTTGCATCGCGCACGAACGGGCGGCAAAGCCTCTGGCACGCGGCCCTGTCCAGAGGATCCGACGAGGGAGACGGTGGACGAGCTTTTGAGGTTGAAAAGGGTAAGAGACTGAGGGTCGCGCTGCTCAACGTTGGCCTTTGGAAGGGTCAAATCAAGCTCTTTCGCTGGCGACAGCGTATTTTTTGGGGACGTATAGTCTCCGAGCGGGGACGGAGGGCGCAGAAGGTGGGGAGCCTTAGTAAGCATCCTCGCGAGAGTTGCAGGATCGTGCTCCGCGGCTGCGAGAGTCGGCAAAGGGGTAGGGCCAATAAGTGGTAATGAGGCGACCTTAGCGGTATGAGGAGCGGGGATATCATGACCTGTAGGCGTAGCCAAGCGATCACCACTGTCGGGGACGGCGATGATATCAATGACTATATTGGGGCGTAGGACGGAAGACCGGGAAGTGGAGGAGTGGTTGCGGGAAGGAGACGCTGCGACGCCGTCTACAGGGTGAATGACGCTGCTCTTCACGTACAACTTTCCCAGTTGTCGGACACCTTTCAGAAAAGGCGCGCTACCTTTGCTAAGCAGGGTTCCAAAGAAACGTCGCCTGGATTTGGGAGAAGTTGGACTAATTGCAAGTTTTGAGGGCTCAGGAAACGAGGAGACCGAGAGGGACATCATCGGGGGTATTGAGTAACAGCCACTGGCACCACCCTCGTATATTTGTAAACCAAGAAGAGAACGGGGTGCGAAATCCGAGGACAAGGCAGTTGAAAATTATAGAACAAACGAAAGCTTGTCCGAGGCGATGCCCAAATAGACCAGCGCCAATAAGTTATGGCTTGCGTACTGTACTGTCCGCGTTAGGCGTACGGGGTTTTCTCTTCGCCGGTGCAGGGCGATTGATTGGATGGTTGACGACGAAGCGCACGCAATCGCAACCCGCTCGTGAGATAACCCTGACCCTTGACGAGAAAAAATGAGCAAGACTATCAACGGCCGCGGAGGAATCGCGTGCGTGCGGCGCCGACTTACAGCAAATGGCTTTCTCAGCGCTCAGAAATCGTCTGAGCCTGTCGCGTGGTAGAGGTGAGTCGGAGGATACGCAATTGACCACTGGCAGTACTTGTAGGGAGACCAAGGTGCGTATTGAACCTTTGCGTTTGATCCGTCAGGCCCGTCGTCTTTGCGCCCTCGGTGAGATCGGCTAGGCTACAGCCCTGGTCCTGATGGGAATCACAGTGGCAAATCAAGCCGACCGATAGTTGCAATCTAAGTTGCAACGATGTAGGGTGTGGCTGCCTAGTGCACAGCGCGTCCAACACAGGGTCGGGACACTGTGACCGGATCTCCATATGGAGATCATAACTTCGCTTACGGGGGGTGCATCAAAATTGAGCATGGAGAGGCCGAAGGTGCCCAGACGAGAGTGCAACCGACGAGAGGTCGTGATTGCGGTGACCGTACCAGTTCACGTGAGTATAAATGATGGCGATTGAGAGATGGCGACGTGGCGGTGGCAACTGTTGGTGGGCGATATTCTCAGGCCATGTTTACGATTGCCGCGCAAGTTGTCGGGCGGAGCAGGTGATCAGTACATAGCTATGAGTAATGATGATGATCGTCTCGCCCAGATTGATAGGAGAAGATTTAGAAAGGTTGAGGGTGCTTGACTGAACTGAATCAGTACAGCTGCAGCGTGGGCCATGATCAACGTTCCGGACCTGGTTTGAAATTTATTTATCACCGAGTTGAGTCATTGATTAATGAGCGGTTAATCATTAACAACCCAATGTTGAGCCTCTGAGCCTGAGATTGTTGGGTCTCAACTAAGGTTGTATCATACAGCATGTTTAGGGTGATCGTTTGTTCTGCATTACGTCAACGGCCTAACTAAAACACTACTGTAAAACAACAATCGAGACTCCGTTATAGCCTAGTTGGGAGCAGTGCGGCGGTACAAGACACAACATACCAAAAAAACGGTGAGTAAAGCCTACGAGCCTACATTGTGTCGGCGCTATTGATGGGACCTTGGGTTCAGTTCCCCGCCTCACCACTGTCGAAAGTATATAAGTAATAAATGCAGTGCTTCAGGTAGTGGCGTGCAGCGCCTGAACCGTGTGCCTGAATAGAGTGCTTAAGGATAGACATAGGCATCTCGTGATTATTTATGAGATACTACAATATTCATATGTAATGCTGCGAGTTTGTTCGTAACGACAGTCGATGCAAAGAGCGACATATGTTTAAGTCCGTCCGAGGAGAGTGCGTGGGTAAGCCAATGGGTGGGAGAGAAAAGACGCATAAAAGCAAAGTCTATAAGTACTAGTCCACAAGAATATATTTAAATGAAAATGGTCTCATGTCTAACGAGCAGAGTTGCGAAGGATCGCGAGTCCAGAAGCGAACATGACAAATATGGTAAGACAAACACAGAAAAAGGCAGGGTGAGCTGTGAGAGCTGCGTTATTGCAACCGGTGCATTGCCAGCCTGTCAAAGGAATCAGCCCGTATTTCTAGAAGTAAAAACCAAGGCAACTTTCCAGAAGCTATCGGGGTGTATGATTGCGGGGTATACAAAGCAAATCTGAGGGCATTGTTTGGTTGCAGTAAACCGGGAGCCCTGGCGGAGCCTGGACCTCGGTTATCGAAAATCTCGAGGGTGTAAGTGGCTTGGGCAAGTGGGCTGTTGGGGTTGTTCTGCTGCCAGGCATATGCATCCCATACAACACTCGTGGCAGCGCCTGGAATGATGCCATTCGTCGGTCCCACAGGGTAGGTGATTCCGTTTTCACAAATTGCCGAGACTGTAAGGGAAGCGGGTGTAGAGAGTACGTATGAGAAGTTCCAGGCGAAAGTGATGGGCTGGGACGGTGCGATTTTGAAAAAGGCGATGGTTGTCTGCGGTGGTTGGGTGATGGTGAGAAGACCAGCGGGGGCAGACTGAGGGATGCTGAGAGCGGAACTTGTCGCAGCACTGGAAGTTTGTTGGGACGCGGAAGCAGCGGATGTAGATGCAGCCATTGGGGATGAAGGTTTGTATGACTTTTGAGGACTGTAAACACTGATACCGAAAGTTGCGAAAGCAGATCAGCAGCAGAAGACAGCCGCACCGCACGACGGCCGCACGGTAACTAGGCCACATGACTTTCTGACACTAGCAGGGAAGCGAGTGGGCGGCAGCTAACGGCCCGGCTAAAACGCCGACGCCGACACCCGGGCAAGTACCAACTTGAAGCAAGTTAGCGGGCGGCACGGCATTGAACTGCCAGCAACAGTGAAGTGCAGGGAGCGTCTATGAATCAAGTATCCAGCTCTGATAATGATACGGCTCTTATCCCTTCTGATAGGGACACCTCTTGGCGTCCAATCCTTCACGCTTCAAACCAGGTCGTTCTCTACAATCCTACCTCACATGCCCTTACCATCCATCGTTCTTCCCATTCTACAACCCTCAACCAATCCGTCCCTCGTCTCTGTCCATACTGCTCCCAACCTTTGCCAACAGGTCTCCCTGACCGCGACGGTGGTGTTCAACCCCATGAGAATGACTCTCTTTACGCAAATTTAAATCGTTTCGAGGATGTATCCGCCGCTCGCGCGGCAAACTACTTCCAGCTCCTCCAGGTCGTCAATGAGACCGCTAGCCGTCCTCCATCCCCCCCTTTGCCTTCCACTCAATCCGCACCGTCGTCAGAAATGAGTACCCGCCCGCCGTCCCCAACAGGCGTCGATGGTGATAACGTCTTTACCCCGGAGACTATGGCCGAGGGCTACTTCAAAGCATTCTTTCAGGAGGAAGCACGCTTAGGCATGGGTGCAAACGGCAGCGTGTTTCTATGTCAGGTACGGCCTATGATTCCTAATTGATCCATCTGAATTGATGGCGATGAAAGCATGTCCTCAATGGCAATCCTCTCGGTAAACTGAGACCTGATCAGCCTTGAGGATTGGCTTACAATTCTTGACATCTAGGCCGCTTTGCTGTCAAAAAGATAGCCGTCGGTCAATCTGCATCCTATCTCTTGAACATCTTGCGCGAAGTGCACCTACTCGAAACATTGCGGCATCCCAACATCATCACTTATCATCATGCCTGGCTCGAATCTGCCCAGTTCTCCAGTTTTGGTCCCAAGATTCCTACTTTACAGTACGTTCCTTCCTCGCATGTACCACTATATCTCTGTTTAAGTGGGGCCCAACAGCGTCTTGATGCAATGGGCGGAAGGAGGTTCGCTTGATGATTACATCGACGCACGTCTTGGCCGTCCGACGCATCTCCCACATCCTACCTCACATAACGCCTCTACGCACGACGATGAGTCATCCCCTGATATACATTCTCGCTCTGCTCGCATCCGCGCATTCCGTGCCATGCAACGTGCTGCACCTTCTGGAAAGTCCGCCCTCCGCGCGAAGCTTAGTAACAATGGCCATGCGTGGACAGCTGTGCACCTACTCAGTGCTGAGGAGGTTCAAGGTATATTCGGTGGCGTTGCTGCTGGGCTCGGTTTTTTGGTGCGCTGAACGTCTTTCCAATAACCGAATTATGTGGTGTTGACTATCTGGGGCTCCAGCACGACAAGAGTATCCTCCATCTTGACTTGAAGCCGGGAAATGTCCTTCTAACTTGGGATGAAGGCACCCTCATGCACGCCTACTTCCTCTCCGTTGTTCATCATGCTGACCGCTCTGCAGCCCACGTGCGATGCTCTCCGATTTTGGAACTTCCCGTGACATGCTGCAAACACCCCGCGCGAGGACTGGGAACACGGGAACGTCAGTTCCTCAATTCCTCCATGGTCCAGCTCTTCGCTGACGTCATCATTCAGCCTCGAGTATAGCCCTCCAGAATCGCTTCCCATACCTCCGCATAACACCCTACCCCCGACGGATTCGAAATCGGATATGTGGTCCCTCGGCATGATCCTTCACAAGCTTATCTTCTTCCGTCTTCCGTACCGCTGGGCAGCGTATGGCGACCGCCCCGGGCTCGATGGTTCCATCGCTACCTCCCATAACACGGACGACGAAAGGGGTGATGACATGGATCGGTTGGAACGAGAAGTGTCATCATACCCTGGGTTCAAGAGTACCCCACGTTTGGAGATGCTATTCACATCGCGGAGGTTGCCACGATCATATCTCGTGCTACTGGAGAACCTTTTGAATACTACACCAGCTGCGCGGCCATCCTGTGAGAAGGTCCTTGCTGCGTTGCACCTCGGCAAGGTCTGTTCCCGTTTCATCTCATGCTCGCTCGTTGTTCACGGACTCACGACCGGTTTCTCCCCTCCTGAAGTTTAACCCTATCCCGTCGAAATCGAGCGTGTCGGACGCCCTTACGCCCAGGCGTACGTCGGATGCAGCTTCTACATCGTTACTAATTCCAGCGCCTCGCCGACCCACGACGGCATCGCCTCCATCATCCCCCATATTGTCGCAGCTCACGTCGCGACCTTCCCCGTCAAGCAATCGCCCAGCACCGTCGCCTGGAAGCCCGAAAGAAAAGACACAGCGGCCACGCTGGCGGCGGTGGTTCGCGCTTCCGCAGCGCACTACGATCCACGCACTGCGGGCGCTCAAATCGGGCGTCCTGGCGCTCAAAGTCGCCTCGCTTTGCTTCAACAGCGAGGCTCTGCCTCTCTGGGCGCTGTCGATGCTCGCCGGGCTGAGTATCGTCGACTCGCTGTCCGACAACGGTGCTTTGAACCTTGGGTTGGGCGTAGTGCATGTCGTCGCGTTGAAAGCATTTACGTGGTGGGGGGTGACATGACTGCGTGGTGTTTTTCTTTCTTTCTTTTCGCGCTAGCCACAAACTCGGACGCGCAGCCCTTCGCTTTGAAATTTCTGAGCCTGCTATCCATGGACATTGTATAGTATCACATTATGTAACTTACACAACGACAACTGAATCCTACTATGCATACCCCACCAAACTGGCGTTTTTTTTTTTCCCCTATGTGCTCTCGACCCACCGGAGGGAGACGGGGGCCTTGACGTCCCACTCGGTTTCAATCGTCACCTCCGCGCCTGCACCAACTTCAAACACCCACTCAAACAGACCCTCCTTCTTCCCACCCTTCCCATCCACAACTTTGCACCACTGCACCGTCCTCTGCTCGCCCACCTTGAGTTCCTCCCCTTGCTCCAAGTCCGCGAGCCCAGCGGGGTGGCGCAATATCACGTTGACGCGCTTGTCGTCCTCGGTGGTCGGCACCCCGTCCCGCAGGACGAGCGCGCGCAGAGGGAACGGGTGGCAATTCGTTACGGTGGTGCAGCTGCGATACGTCGTGGCCGCCCACTGCTCGCTGAACGCGCTCGCCCGCGCCCGCGCGTCCTCCTCGGCACGCTTCGAGCTGCGCGAGTAGCGTATGCGCGTGGCGGGGTCCGCGCCGAGCGTGCAGCTGAACGTGTCGCCAGGCGCGACGTCGCGCCCCGCGATCGCCGTCCGCGACACGAACGAGTCGTCCACGAACGCGTTGACGGGGCCGGGCAGCAGCCGGTAGTCGCTCGTGTTCTTCACGCTCGCCTCTAGGTAGGCTGCGGGCCGCTCCTTGGGCACGGTCACGTGGAGGATCTTTGCTTCGAACGGGAGCACTGCGACGGACACCTGGTGTGGCACTCCATCGCTCGGCACGCCTGACGCGCCCTCGACGTGGTATGTCAGTGCGAGTGGGCTCTCGTGCACGACGGACGTTGGCTCTCCAATCGGCGTGGGCTCTTTTACTGTCGCATCATCCGTGTCGAGATCTTGCCATTCATCAGGGGGAGCGACGGGGGCGGAAGAGGGGAGAGAGCGCGCTAGAGGGCCTGCTGGCTGTATCATCGGCGGTGGCGGCGGCAATGGGGGGGGGAGAGGCCCTGGCGCAGAGGCCCTGAACGAGCTAAAACCTAGTGGGGTGGACGATGCCATGAACGCAGTCGCTTCCGTATTCCTGTGGACAAGTCGTTTTTTCGTGGCAGTGCCAGGCAGTCCCCCAGCCTTATGCCAGCCCGGGGATGAAGGGTAGCCGGCCTGGCCCGCGTAGGACAACCTCCTGTGAGGCACGTCAACATCATGATAGTCCTCCACATTCGCGGCGGCGGTTGCATCGAACTCGAGAGCTGTATCGAAACTGAACTGGTTCATAAGCCTGGGGGGTCTGATTTTAGTCGGATTGAGAACGGGAATCATCTGGTTGGATAGTTCCATGTCCACTGTGCTCAGCGTGAGCTCGACATCTGTCCAGTCTTCTCCTGTGCTTTGTGTGACGCGCGCGCGGTAATGCAGAGACACCGATCGTGCGGGGAAGCCAGCTTCCGTAGTGGCATGTAGTTCATACGCTGGGGACCATGTAGCATTTCGGACGACTAGAATACAGCAGAACTGTCAGATAGATACAATGTTTGAATGATAATCACGGATCACATACGATACGTCAATCTGAGTTCGATGTCGGTGGCCTGTTTGGCCATGATAACCACCGTTACCTCTCCATCTGCATTTCCTTGCTTCTTCGATTCGGTGGACCACAATATGTCAATCTGGCGAGTAACCTGGAGAATCTCTTCTTCCAACTCGGCACGGGTAGATTCTAGACTTTGAGATCGTGACAAGATATATTCAAAGAATCCTTCTGCCTGCCTAGGAGGCACATCTTCTCCGAACAACTTAGAATAGGTAACCATGGTGTCGGAGATGTCACCAAGGACATCTAGCTTTCGGAGAAGCACGTCCCGCTTGGCATTGAGCACGCGAATGACCTCAGCAGTGCTCGCCGAATCGATCTCCTCGATACTGCGCCCAACGGAGCAAACTACATCGAACAATTGGGCATCACCAAGACCGGAGACTCGGCAAGACTCAGTATCGATAGAACTAGGGAGATGGCGAATCTGGATTTTACTCTGGCCTTCCTAGAACCAATTCATTGGATGTCTTAGTGTAATTGAAATACACAGGGCACCGACTCACTTCAAGTGACACGTTGAAAACTCGAACAATTTCTGCCTTGTTTGACTTGAAGACAGTCACGGACTTGATTGGGTGCTCATTAGCATCGAGCCTGATGACAGATGCCATGGTTTGAAGTAAGATTGGTGAGAACAGACAATATTCCCCGTCAGCATGGCCCAATGCCCTTTAATATGTCGAGGCTGGTGGCTGTGCGAGACATTCAGTTATAGAAATGCAGCTTAGCGCCACAAACACTGATAGTAGTAGTAGTTGGAGAATGTTGTTTATAGAGAGATTCTTCCGGAGGAGGGTAATCCACATGTTCCGGAGTCCCGCTGGCTCGCATTATTTAAGGGAAATTTTACCAAATAGGGTAATCGAATGATTGGCGCCATCCATGCTGTGCGCGCGACAGGGCGATTTCGAGAGGAGGAAAGGGGAATAATGGGATCTAGGGCAAGGGGAACATAAGGCAAGTACGGAAAAGGAGACAGGAGGGACGGTTCAAGAGCTCAGAACGGGACTTAGAATGATTTACACTGGGGTTTCAGGGGAGCTTTGCAAATCCACACTTCGCTGTTCTTCTATTCCGCGTCCGGAGTTCCTTGGATACATCTAAAGTAGTAGCTATGCGTAGCCAAAGACGTGTGGTATGTAATCCTACGAACCTAGCGGGCACGAAGACTACGGGCGAGGGGGAAAGTAGAAAAATCGAAAGTGAAACACTTGAGCAGTGAAGGGCACACGATGCCAACAAAGAAAAGTGGTAACACAAAGAGGAGATCGAGACGAGAACTCAGGATAAGCGAAAGGCAGAATAGGAGCGATGCATTCATCCTTAGTCATCATCACAGGGTGCGACACTGCCAGGGGAGGCGCATTAGGAAACCAAAGAGACGTGAGGCATACCATAAACGTCAGGGAACAGAGAACAAAGAAATAAGAGGCACGTAGTAGCCATCGAGGCGTAAAGAAATGGATGCTGCACAAGCCAGCACAGCAAGGTACCGAGACAGAGTCAAAGAGATACGCAAGATACGAGGTGGCATCGCAGAACACGAGACGGGCATACGGTACGAAGACAACGGGTTGGCGGCGCACCGAGATGCCAGGGTCATCACAGCATTAACGAGGATAGTGGGTTGAGGGCAGAGGGCGCGAAGTGAGCGAATGCGCGCGCAGCGAACACGCTGACTTCAAGCGCCCACTATTGCGTAGGAAAGGAACACCCCAACGATTTGTAGCCCTTACTAGTAGCCTCCCTGTAGTGCTATTTCTCGGAATGTAACACACAAACTGTAGGAGGGAATCGATGACTCAGTCTTTGGGGAAAAGACTGAGGTGGTGCGGTGACACGGTATCATACCATAAAGTGTCCATAACAAAGGTAGAGTTTGAGCTAAGGCAAATATGTACTGAGGTGAAATGGATGGCTTGATCTAAAGTAGTACAGTACTGTTGGTGCAACCGTGACAGTCAGGTATCGTGCCATGTGCTGTCGGGCCATGGTTCCCACGCTGCCAGCGTTGGCACGCCGCGTGTGGCTGCACTCCAACACAAACCTCATATTTTGTGCGACACTATCTCCTCGACGTGACCTCAAAGATTTACAGCTTTCGATCCGGGATGATGGCCTTTAGGACGACGTTGTAAGCGCTGGCCGAGGTGCCCAATTGTCACGGTAGTTTCCGATTACTGTACTGTAGCTTTGCTGTACAGTAATGGTCAACTTTCCTTCCATTTTCAGCCCTTACCCGATTCACGCTCCGCGAAACGCCATCACACTATTCGCATCGTTGGCAGAACTTGAACCCGACTAGCTCATATCTACTCCAACGAAACGCGCGCGCACGTTGTGGTGCGGTGCTAAAGGGATTTACGCAGTAGATATTATTCGCCATAATAGCTACTAGTGTGGCATCAGCAAGATCACATCTTACCAGGTCTTACTGGTTCTAGTAACGCCAGTAAGCCCAGCATGCCAGTCTACCACCTTGTCCCAGCAGACTTGCCAGGCTGTAGATAGCGAGTTTGCTACTAGCAAACTCGCGCTCGCGCCACTTCCTTCTGAGTCACAGCCTGAGTGAGCTTACCTACCATCCGAGTCCGCGCACATTATATAGTTTCGTATTCTGTGACAATCCATACTACCCCACAACCAGCAATTTTTATGGAGTATTTATTTACGTGCTCTCGACCCACCGGAGCGAGACAGGCGCCTTGACGTCCCATTCCGTCTCAATCGTCACCTCCGCGCCTGCATCAACTTCAAACACCCACTCAAACAGACCCTCCTTCTTGCCACCCTTCCCATCCACAACTTTGCACCACTGCACCGTCCTCTGCTCGCTCACCTTGAGTTCCTTCCCTTGCTCCAAGTCCGCGAGCCCGGTAGGGTGGCGCAATATCACGTTGACGCGCTTGTCGTCCTCGGTGATCGGCACCCCGTCCCGCAGGACGAGCGCGCGCAGAGGGAACGGGTGACAATTCGTCACAGTAGTGCAGCTGCGATACGTCGTGGCCGCCCACTGCTCGCTGAACGCGCTCGCCCGCGCCCGCGCGTCCTCCTCTGCAGGCTTCGAGCTGCGCGAGTAGCGTATGCGCGTGGCGGGATCCGCGCCGAGCGTGCAGCTGAACGTGTCGCCGGGCGCAACGTCGCCGCCCGAGATCGCAGTCCTTGACACGAACGAGTCGTCCACGAACGCGTTGACTGGACCTGGCAGCAGCCGGTAGTCGCTCGTGTTCTTCACGCTCGCCTCTAGGTAGGCTACGGGCTGCACCTTGGGCACGGTCACGTGGAGGATCTTTGCTTCGAACGGGAGCACCGCGACGGATACCTGGTGAGGCATACCATCGCTTGGCACGCCTGACGCGCCGTCGACGTGGTATGTCAGTGCGAGCGGGCTCTCGTGCACGACGGACGTTGGCTCCCTGATCGGCGTGGGCTCTTCTACCGTTGCATCATCTGCGTCGAGACTTTGCCATTCATCAAGGGGGGCGGCGGGGGCGGGGACGGGGACGGGGACGGGGACGGGGACGGGGACGGGAGAGGGGAGAGAGCGTGCTAGGGGGGCTGCTGGTTGTACCATCCGCGGTTGCGGCGGTAATAGGGGGGGAGTAAGCCCCGGCGCAGAGGCTCTGAACGAGTTAAAACCCGGTGGTGTGGATGATGCCATGAACGCGGACCCTTCCGTATTCGTGTGGACAGGTCTTTTTCTTGGTCCTATATCCCGGCAGAAAAGGGGAGACACTATCCTATGACGTCCCTGCGCAACTGGTATGTATGGCATGCGCTCATTGTTCTCTACATTTGCAGCTGCATCAGAACTGAACTGTTTCATAAGCCAGGGAGGTCGGATTTTCGTCGCACTGAGAACGGGAATCGTCTGGTTGGATAGGTCCATGTCCGCTGTGCTCAGTGAGAGTTCGACATCTGTCCAGTCTTCACCTGTGCTTTGTGTGACGCGTGCACGGTAATGCAGAGACACCGATGGTGCAGGGAAGCCAGCTTCCGTAGTGGCATGTAGCTCGTATGCGGGAGACCATGTAGCATCTCGGACAACTGGAACACAGCAGAGCCGTCAGAAATGCTCACTGTTCGAATGATAATCGCTGGATCACATACGATAAGTCAATCTGAGTTCGATGTCGGTGGCTTGTTTAGCCATAATCACCACTGTTGCCTCTCCATCTGCATTTCCTTGCTTCTTTACTTCGGAGGACCACAACATGTCAACCTGGCGAGTAACCTGGAGGATCTCTTCTTCCAACTCAGCACGGGTGGATTCTAGACTTTGAGATCGTGACAAAATATATTCAAAGAATCCTTCTGCCTGCCCAGGGGGCACATGTTCTCCGACCAAACTCTTAGAATAGGTAACCATGGTGTCGGAGGTGTCATGAAGGACATTTAGCTTTCGGAGAAGCACATTCTTCTTGGCATTGAGCATACGAATGACCTCAGCAGTGCTCGCCGAGTCGATCTCCTCGATACTGCGCCCAACGGAGCAAACTACATCGAACAATTGGGCGTCACCAAGACCGGAGACTCGGCAAGACTCAGTATCGATAGAACTAGGGAGATGGTATATCTGGATTTTACTCTGGCCTTCCTAGAACCAATTCATCAGATACCTTAGTGCAACTGAAATACACAGGGCACCTTACCTCAAGTGACACGGTAAAAAATCGAACGATTTCTGCCTTGTTTGACTTGAAGACAGTCACGGACTTGATTGGGTGCTCATTAGCGTCGAGCCTGATGATAGATGCCATGGTTCGAAGTAAGATTCGTAAGAACAGACAATATCCCCCGTCAGCATGGCCTAATGCCCTTTAATATGTCAAGGACTGGTGGCGCTGTGGGACATTCAGGGTCTTCTAGAATATGGAAATGCACAAACACTGACGGTAGTAGTAGTTGGAGAACGTTGTTTGTAGAGAGATTCTTCCGAGGAGAGCGGCTCATATGTCACACTACGGTAGAGAGAAGTCTACACGTTCGGGAGTTAACGATGACGGTCCCGCTTGGCTCCCATTATTTGAAGAGAAAATTTACCAAACAGCGTAGTCGAGAAGACTGGCGCCATCTGACCGGGGTGCTGTGTGCGCGACTTGGGCGAGTTTTCAAGAGGAGGAAAGGGCAACTACTACAAAGAGTAGCCTAAGGACCTGTTCAGGACAGAAAATATTCGGTGCAGAAGTTCAGTGACACATAAGCGTGAGAAGCCAAATCTGACCCACGTTTCGACTGTCGTTGCTCTCTTTTTCTTCGTGTGTGAACACCTCAATTCATGCGTTTTTTTCTCATGCCTGCTCAGGCTCATTGGTACTTGCTCATAGATTTTCTATTCAGTAAACGTGCAACAAGTTCTGATGGTGGTGCCACTTTCAAGGACAAGGTCTGGATCAAAGTCTGGATCAAAGCTGCAGAGCTTGTCAACAAGGCCACCGAAAATCCGACTCTCATCTCTCACTACCTCTTGCAAGACCCTCGACGCCACCAGACACACCATCGTGCTCATACATAAACGTGTAGCAGGTGAAGAAAGCGGACTTGGCAGGCAATATACAGTACTCCAAGTTGAGTGGGTGGGACGGCATGTTACATACGGTGTAACACTGTCTAACTTCGTCATGTGACTGATGACTGAGGCAGTAGCAGAAGCAGCCGCAGCGGTGAGCCATGCCGCTGCGCTTGGAATGAGACGCTGCGGAGCGCCCGTCACACCATCTGAGGTGTCCTTCTGTTCCGTGGCTTGCCTCCTAGATTCATCGACGCTCCGAAACCTTCCTCCTCCAAGAGCCGTGTAACGAAAATGAAGACTAGTTCCGCACGCCCTTCATTATCATTACCTTTACTTTCCCCATTACCTCTAGTTGATCGTTATTTAAATTTACCTGAACGTCGCCGCTCTTCAAATGCTACTCATACCAGCCAATTTTCTCTAGATGCGTCTTAGTGTTCCATCTTGGACTCGGCCGACGTCGCTCAACGTCACGAAAGCCATCTGACTTTTTCCTTCATACACTGGCAGTTTGATCCGTAACCGTGCGCTCAACGTCTCATACAATACGTTCCCTACATCGCCGTAACTCTTGACAGGCCACTTCGGTCTTTACACTACTAACCATACACCCTCTTCTCCCATACATTTCTCGACCACCTCATCGACCGAACCGCGCACAATGCTCACATGTATATGAACTGCGGTAGTACTCTTCTTCCGCTCCTCCTTGGTCCTCGTTGCGTCAGTGTGCCGTCATGCGCCCTTGGTCGAAGTGCAGAACTTTTATTTTTTCCTGTCTCTGTCTCTGTCGCCTTCCCCGTCTCTGCCGCTACCCCCTGTTTCGTATCGATCGCTGTCGAAGCTCGCTTAGTTTCGACTCTCCCTCTGCTTCCGTCTCAGCCCTTTCCCGAGACGTCCCTCTTTATCTTTCGGACTCGCGCGCGCACTCCTATTGAGCTTGCTTCAGCACACTCAGGTATAATCACAAGATGCCGCACTCTGTAAGGGGAGGCACGCTAGGAAACCAAAGAGACGTGAATACCATAGAAGTCAGAGAACAAGAAACAAGAGGCACGTAGCAAGCATCAGGGCATAAAGAAATAGACGCTGCACGAGGCATCACAGCAAGGTACCGTACTGAGACAATACGCAAGACACGAGGTGGCACTGCAGAACACGAGACGGACATACGGTACGAAGACAACGGCTTGGTGGCGCACCGAGATGTCAGGATCAGGGTCATTGCAGCATCAACGAGGATAGCGGGTTGAAGGCAGAAGGCGCGAAAAGAACGAATGCGGGAGCAGCGGACACGCTGGCCTCAAGCGCCCATTATTGCGAGTAGGAAAGGAACACCCCAATGATTTGTAGCCGTTACTATTAGCCTCCCTGTGATGCTATTTCTCTGAATGTAAAGAGACCTGCAAGACAAAGCAGCTGCACACACAAACCTCATATTTTGTGCGATATCATCTCCTCGACATGACCTCAAAGATGTACTGCTTTCGATCCAGGATGATAGCCTTCAGGATGGCGTTGTAAGCATTGGCCGAGGTAGTTTTCAATTAAGTTAGAGACTGGGGATTCCCTTGTGCGGCCCTTACCCGATTCGCACTCCGTGAATCACCATCACACTGTTCGCATCATTGGCTTACGCAGTAGGGATAACTGTAATTCGCCATAATAGCCTGGAGGATTACTAGCAAACTTGCGCTCGCGCCTCTTCAGAGTGAGCTTACTACTACCTACCATCCGCATATACTATATAGTTTCATATTCTGTAACAATCCATACCCCCAATCCAGCAATTTCTGTGAAGTGCTCTCAACCCACCGGAGCGAGACAGGCTCCTTGACGTCCCATTCCGTCTCAATCGTCACCTCCGCGCCTGCACCAACTTCAAACACCCACTCAAACAGACCCTCCTTCTTGCCACCCTTCCCATCCACAACTTTGCACCACTGCACCGTCCTCTGCTCACCCACCTTGAGTTCCTTCCCTTGCTCCAAGTCCGCGAGCCCGGCAGGGTGGCGCAGTATCACGTTGACGTGCTTGTCGTCCTCCGTAACTGGCACACTGTCCCGCAGGACAAGCGTGCGCAGAGGGAACGGGTGACAATTCGTCACAGTAGTGCAGCTGCGATACGTCGTGGCCGCCCGCGCCCGCGCGCCTTCCTCGGCAGGCTTCGAGCTGCGCGAGTAGCGTATGCGCGTGGCGGGGTCCGCGCCGAGCGTGCAGCTGAACGTGTCGCCGGGCGCAACGTCGCGCCCCGCGATCGCCGTCCGCGACACGAACGAGTCGTCCACGAACGCGTTGACGG
>QLOZ01005233.1:0-27357 GCA_003314065.1 Lactarius sp. MG50 | reverse complement strand
CTTAGTATCTGCAACATAAGCTTCCAAAAACGGTGCGCGAGCTGTGGGACGTAGACATTCCGGTCCCAGCAAGTCGTCATGGCCGACCACACTGCAGCCGACGACGACATCACATAAGGCCTGATATCTGCTGTTCTCGTCAACATCAGCGGCATTACCACCACTATCCCGAGTTGGAGGCACAGGGCTGACAAACCTTTCTTTGAGCTTGATTCCGGTTCGAGCTTGCCCGTGGATAAGCTGTCTTCAAGGCGTGCCACGATCTCTTTCCACCGCAGCTGGAAGTACACGGGTAGCTGCCAACGTCTCTCGAACGCCAGGAATGTGGGGTGCGTAGCCATCGTACGGGTGGCACGCGCGGATGGCGCAAGGTATTGGAGAGAACGGATGAATGACTGCGTCGTCTCATGGTTCTGTTTTTGCGAGTTAGGCGCTGCCCAAAGTCGAAGGTCTAGGAGGATGCACGCACCCTACGAAACTCATCCGGCCTCCCTGCAGCGAACAAGGTGCTGCCAAGCTCGTCCATGAGAGCGCGCGCAATCTCGGCCCATACCACATTGGCGAGAATCTCGAACCCCATTGCGTTGACCCCGTTGTCGACGCCTCCATCCGCCTCTTGCCCGATCCTCGCACCGATGCGTTCCGCGACGTCCATGATACGCTTCAGATCGCGTTCTATGAATGCCAGTATGCTGTTGTACAGAACGGCGAGTGGGTTGTCTGTATCATCAAGGCGCGGAGCTGCTGCAAGCGCTGCATCGAAAGGGTTTGCTCGCGACGCGAAGGACGTGAATGGTGCATGGGGCGTCCGTGCAGTGTCAGGTACAGCGGTATTCTCGCGTATTGGGAACGGTGTCTGCGGGATGAATGGGGAGTGCAGCGCGTGGAGCGCGCCAGGGAAGATGGTCTACAGGCGGTAGATTGGTTCAGCCACTTTGCAGAGCGTCGTTGTTCAGTGATGTATAAATACCTTTTTGACAAATCCACGCAAGACATCGCGCCGGAGCACGTCTTCTGCATCCCGCCAAAGCTGAAGCGCATCATAAGTCCGTAGACACTCGGTCAGGTCGGCCAAACGTTTTGTCTTGTCAATGTCAGTAAGCTTGCCCGTACTGAGCATAATCACGGTGTCGGAGAAGAGATGGTCAAGGTCGGATGACAAGGTTGATTGTACACGGCTGATTCTCTGTGAGGACTGGATGGTTAAAGAGGTAAGAATCCGCCATAAGGGACAGCTCACAGACCCATTGAATCTCGTCAACAAAAGCGGACCGGGTATCAGCTTGGGCTTTGGAAACATGATAGAGGAGTTGAGTGTATTCTGCTGCAACGCGGACAAGATGCTTTGCACGGTTTCCTCTTAGCCTTCGTCGACTGGGTGTGAGCAGGCACGCTGGGGACAGAATGAGGTTTGCCGCACCGATCATCGCTGTCTTCTGTAGGTCCGCCGGTAGATTTCAAGGGAAGAGTCCTGATATCAGGTGAAGGTGGAACGTCTGGCGATGCTATGAGAAGCAGTGATTCAAGGCGAACCACCGACTCTGAGATTTTGAGAAGTAAATGCAGGTAAGTCTGTAGCAGGGCCATTAGGACGACGTATGACAACATGCATGTGGTTAACCTTCTCATCACGAAGGGAAGATCGCTTCTTAAGCTTGCTCTGAATGGCATCCTGAACAAGAGAGAGTTCCCGTCGGGATTCCTACCGAGTTTTAGACAATACGTGGCTTCACGGGTGTGCAACTCACTAGGATTTGAGATTTTAAATCACCCAATGGCCATTTCAAGCGTTCTAATCTGGATCCTTCCCCTCTCAGATCCGTACTAAGGCTTATAAACGCCTCGTAATCATCATTGATGAGTTGGACGAGTTCCTCCTTGAGGACTGCAAGGTAATCTCGCAGTTCCGCTCTCAAGTCAGGTAGTGACGTATGCACACGCGAGAGGAGGAACTCCTCTACGTTAAAAGTAGTTGCAGTGAAGAAGGGATTGCTATGTGCGAGTGGTGGATAGAGGGGGAGGTCGTGGGGCGGTGTGTCGAGGGAGTGTTCACGCGCCTCGAGTTCATCAGCGAGCCGTTCGAGCTCAAAAGGATCCCGAGAGGTACTTGATGTTGCAATTGGGCTCTGTAGGTCCATAATACGAAGAGAGACGGTGAGTGCAGACGACCAAGGTGATAACTGAGCGCGTACGCGATACGCTTCAATCGGTCTGGACAGCTCACACACAATGTCCTTGGGATTCCACTTCACCAGTATTGTACATAAATATTTTGCAAATTAGACTGAATTTTTGGTAGCAAGCAATGTAACAAGCCAAGTAATACAGAAATCGTGAAATAACAGACGTCTACACACAATGAACCAATATCACCAGGATACATCTTTCGGACGAGACGTAACAAACAATTAGTAAGGGCACATCTATCTCGAATCATGGGGCCAACGGTACCATTTGCTGCATGCAAGTAACGGACCTCTCATAGTTGTATGGCACCTCCACGAGCCGGCGATCCGCACAGGTACTATGGGAGACGGCGGTTCCAATACAGTACCCTTCCCCTGAGGATGACGAGACGTCCGTGATGGCCTGAAGTCCTTTTTCGCAACATGTCCGAGTCGAGGACGACGAAGAAGCGGACCATACTTCCGAGGCAGCGGTCACTCCTTCTATCCCAGATATATGCATATTGTAAGTATAGTTTCCCCCGTCACGGCTACGGTAACATTAACCAGGTTCCTATGGCAGGTTCGTATGGCCACCTTTTTCTAGTCTTCAAACTGGTGCAATGTTCCTCCAGGCGGGCCCAGCTCCCAGGTCCTTGCGTCGACCAATGAACCTGCATGGGCAGCCGCTTTGTCGACGTCGACGGATAGGACACCAAGGATGATGAACTCTACGACCAGGTCTGGGTCATATATTTCGAATTGCTCCCGCAAAGGAATTCGACCTTCGTCTCCGTGTTCGTCTTTCCGTTTTTTGAACATGTCGGGACGATCGCCTGTCCAGGGGCAACGCAGGGACGGGCAATAGATCCAGTGAGGGAAGTATGACCGGAGGTGTCGGTCCCGCTCCCGCCTACGAGAAAATAATCTCTTGCATTTCTGGCACTGCTGGGGGCCAGGGGGAGAACGTGGATAGCGTCGGGTGGAGGGGACTGTATTTTGGAAGGGCGCTGGCGGAGCTGCAAAGGGGTATAACTCGCGTAACCCGTAGCGTGCCTCCTTGCCATGAGAAAATCTACATTGACACTGACATCAGACGTGGCAACAGATACCTTGGACAGAAACCAACTTGGTGTGAAGCAGGAGGGCATAAAGAAGATCTGGCAATCAGATGACTCTCATTGCTGGCCGTGGGGTAGGGAATATACTGGAACGGGATGTTATGGTGTATAGCGAAACGTGCCAAGTCGGAAAATATCGTGGCCAAGGAGTTGCAGAAGACATAACAATACAAATGAGAACTGCCTTACCTGAGCCTGGAGCGAGCTGCGGCTAGAAAAAAAGGAGGCCTCAACAGTAGAGTGAGCCTCTCCGTTGGGCCTCCTGTTGAAAGACATGCTTTCTCGCAATGTGTAAAATCGGACCAAATGTAACGTAGCGAATTTGCACCCAGGGGATGAAGACTGGGACAAATCTACGTGTAGAGTCCCTTTTATAATCTGCAGCTCAATCTATGGTGGAAGAAGAAATGCATAGGCCGCGTGGATTCACCATCGATAAAGAATTCAACATCATGTTGGTCATAATATGGTGCCTAAGACTCCGTATCGTGGTAGGGTGAAGTGAGCCGGACAACAGCTGCCTGAGTCTGCCCAGCGTTGGAATTGATCCGGGATAAGAGGGTCCTATGTTGAGTGTGGTATAGCTGCTGAGTCTGCCTGACGTTAAAATTTGACTACACGGCGTGTCCGAGTCCAAGACGAGATTGAGTGTGGTAGGGTGGTAAGGGCCAGACAACAGTCGCCTGAGTCTGCCCGACGTCAGAATTTGATTAGACGTCAGGTTCAAGACAGGATTAGGTGCCAGTGCGGTACTACTGTAGTAGGGCGATACGGGCCAGACAACAGCACCCAATCTGCCCGGCGTTAGAGTTTGATCACAATATTGGGGGTAAGAGGACCTCAAATTACGATACGTACGAATAAATAGAATATGTCTCGCGGAAGCAGTGAAGGTTGGACCGGCGTAGCGGCGGGGTGTTCGATAACGAAGGCAGAACATCCAAGGTACACACTGGGATACGTAATCACAGGTCTGCGTAATTGATGAGGGTGAGAGGGAATGAATCGACCAAGGGGGCTATGCCAGCGGTGACGGGTGGTCGTCCAGTGCGTCTAACGAAGAGTGCCAATTATTAGTGCCGGCTGTCGCCTGCGTAGCCTACTGAGCACGTACGCGACGCGCTGTAATCAGTTTGAACAAGTTCAAGTTCACACACAAATGTCCATCGGATTCTGCTTCACCAGTACATAACCATTATGCAACGACGAATTGCCCAATCGGACTAAATTTTGGCAGCCAGCCAAGTAATACAGGAACAATGAAATTACAGATGTCGGGCTGCTACAAACAATGGAGTAATATCACCGCCGGATGCCTCTGGCCGCAGGGACACCACGACCGCGACGAGCTGTAACAAACAATTAGTATGGGCACATCCATCTCGAATCAGGGAGCCAACGGTACCATTTGCTGCATAGCCGCATTAGCAATCTCCTTGTGTTAAAGAAAAAAAAAAAAGTAACGGACCTCTCATGATTGTGGCACGTCCACGAGCCGTTCCAATACCTCTTCCCCGCATAGCGTTGGGTCCAACACGTTTAAACCTGAGAAAATACACTCTAATGAGAGGTCCGTAACGGCTCGAAAGGATCACGCGGCATACATGGGGGCATTTTGCAGCATGTCGGGGACTATGAAGAAACGGACCATGCTTCCTCGGATATAGACTTGATCAAGTTGGGAGACGCGGCCATCCCTTCCAGTCACTGTGATGTCTTTCAAGGAGATATTGAGATTATCCTCCGCTGCGACGAAAAGATAAGCATGAACAATCAGGGCATCGAAGATGACACCACCTTCGGCGAGCTTTCCGCGATAAAGCTGCCCCGTCTTGAGCTCAACAGTAACGACATGCCCAAGAGACTCGTGCAAAAGTTTGACCGGAACTCCTAAACCTGCAGACATCTTTCAAAATTGCGGTGGTGGACAGGTCAAGCTTGAGGTCATAACTCACGATACACGCGCGGATGAGTGCTTATGGTCACGACCCTGTCACATACCTGTCACATGGTCGGATGGTCGCGCCACGATGCAGAGTCGGACTCGGAGCAGACAGACTAATCGACAGCCTGAGTTGGCTCCCTCTCACAATAGGTTCCCGAACTTGTCTCGCAACGCCGGAGGTGGCTTTGCGCACAAGTCCTCTGTGTAAGCTCATACGTAATGCAGCATGACGAACAGGAGCGCCAAGACGACCGGGTGCGGATCGCACGGTCACTTTTTTCCAATGTGATCTATCCTCGGGTTCCCCCAGACAACCTCAACTTGCGCAGCCGGCACGGGTCCTGTCGAACGCACCGAGTTTGACTCAGTTTCCGACTTCGTACGTTCCAGCTCGTGAACGGTGCTTTGTCCACACTTAAGCGCATGTGAGTCACAGCCTGAGGACGACGGGCCATCTTGAACTTGAACTTGTTCCTCCGAGCCTCAAGCCCGAGTGCGTTTGCCTGTTATCAACGTGAGAGAACAGACACCCTCATGTGTCCCTCATGTCTTGCGCTCACAGACATTGCTCTTGCTTGCATTTGCACTCTAGCAGCCATCACAGGAACCCCCACCACCACGGTCATCCTCGTTCCAGCTCGTCACCAGGTCACAAGGCCATCATTCTTGCCCATGTACACATTCTCACTCCAGCGACCATCACTACTATCACCGTTCCCAGTCGTCGCACGGACATTCGCGCTTCCATTCTCACGGGTGCTCTCACAGCGGACATAGGAGTCCCAGTGTTACACCAGCCCCTCCGTTGCTCGTCTCGCGTGAGTACCATTTAGGAGTTTCATACAGGCCAGAGCCTGATGGAAATACAGAGAACTCAGAGCCTATCGCACCTTACGTGATGGTGCCAGCAGAGTCCTATACAGCCTCCGAGTATCAGCCACAGTATGCAGCGCAACCCGGCCAGGGGCACGCACTTGCTCCTCCCGTTGCCTGTGTACTTGTGCCACGGCCATCGCCTGCGCCAGCGTCGGTGCTGTGCGGCATCTCTTCGCCACTGGCAGCATCTGTCTCCATGCCAGTACAGACAGACGTGTGCACTTCACATATCACAAATATCCCACTCGCGCGCTTGCCAGCCACTTCTATCACAAGAAGTAGATGCACCGAATCCCCCGTGCTGTGATTGGATGGATACCTCATCTTCATCCTGTACTCAAAAATGTCTCATAACTTACAAAATTTGTACTAAGATAAAAAATCCATTATGCAATAGATCATAAACCTCCAAAAGGCATTATAAACTCAGAAATTCATCACAAGGTCCATAAACTTTGGCAATTGTCGTAAAAGGGAGTTTTCTGATAATGTGTTATGAAGGTAACACTTCACTATCATGAATTCCCAATCAATTTGCTACTGGCTGGTCACATTAAGTTACAAGTACCACAATTGTTGTCCTTTACACTGCCAGTGGTACCCGGAATTGGTCCAGCACAGCCTGCGGCGAAAGCAGATGTAGGTCGGTGGCCCCCACACTAGCATAGGACTTATATGTAGGCTCGTACTGTACTCGAAGACAGGTCTATGTCGTTTCTTAGGTCAAGAACTCAGAGAATTTAGTTTGTGCACTATGGAGGAGGCAGGATGAGCATATAACCATTTGCAAAGAAGCCTTTATCAGAATTTTTTTCTCACAACAGAAACACCCGGTCGTTGGTTTTGCGGCGGCGGCGGCACGCCGGCGGATCATTGCGCCACGCGCCATTACAACCTGGCGCCTAAACACCACGGCGCCTCCTAGATGTTGACCTTCGCGAAAGTGGATTGCAGTGGCATTACAGTGGAAGGTACTTCGCTATAGTTTGGATTCGTGGCATCCAGGCTGGCAGTGGCAGTGGCAGGCTGGCTGCGCCTTCTAGGGCCTGGACCTAGCCAATTGCCTTAAATTCAGAACCTTTTCTGCCTTCGTGTCCACTACACTTTTCTCAAACCACCTCAACAGCATTGACTATGACAACCTACCTACCTATCGTACCCCCCTTTTTTTTCAACTTGTCGAAAGATGCAGCCCCAGAACGAGCCGTCTTGGCGAGCATCATCAACCGCAATTCAGAGGGTAGTTGTGGTGGGTGCTACTCCGACGTCGTGGGGATCGCCCCGGAATTGACAGTGCCTCTGACGCCATCCTCACAGTGCCATCGCTGTCTAAAGAAGATCGTCCGCTCAAGCGGGCCAGGGCAAACCCAGCTAAGAACAGAAGTAATACAAAGGGCGTCCTGTCCAAGAGGTCTCGCGGCTGCTTGAGTGAACTTCCTACCATGCCCTTGGATATTTTGTACGAGGTGGGCAGCCTACTCTGTTTGTTGATGCTAGGTGTATCTGAGGAACCGTCGTTGCTAAGATTTTTGGGCATCTTCCGCCCGCGGACCTGCTCTCGCTAAGCCGCGTGAACAAGGCCTTTCGTCTTGTTCTCGTCTCTCGCCGCTCTTCGTTTCTTTGGAATGCGTCCCTCAACCTCTGCGGCGCTCCACATTGCCCGGAGGATATGTCCCCCCCGGCCTGGGCTCATTTGCTATTTGGCGGTACCTATTGCTACGTGAGTAACCCGTCTTCCAGACTGTTTAGTCAAATACAAACTGTGCGATCTAGAGTTGTGGCGCACAACGAGTAACAAAGATCTTGTTTTCTCTGCGTCGTCGTGCATGCAAGTCGTGCTTGGCAGATCAGTAAGCCGTTAGCATCGTTACCGTACACGATCAGCTCTCTGACCCTTCTAGTCTGCACTGCTCATTGACTGTGCCACAGGAGTACGGTGACATGATCCGTTTCGATACCGGTTAGTTAAGTTGCGGTCGCCCGCGTAAGTCGACTCAATACTTTTATAGGGTATACCAGAAGTACCATTCACCCACCAAGGTCGCCATGCATTAGACACTGGTGGGATGAGGATGTTAAGGCGTTCCGCGCCGAATTAGACGCAGTTAAACGCACTCCTTGTAATCCAGATAGTGTCCTCGCTGATACAGAGACCCCTGTCTCTGAATTCTTGGCGAGGAAGAAGAAAGAGGTAGCAGACATCCAAGAGGTAATCGTCCTACACGTAGTTAATGTAAAGAGTTCTGAATCGTCCCCCCCTAGCATGTCCTCATCTGCTTGAAATGGGAGAGGAGCCGCGATGCAGATCGTAATACTGTATTGTCTGACGTCAGGGACAAACGCTTTGAAGAGTAGGTGGTGTGCCTCTCTCACAGCTAAGATGGTGGCTCACACAGCTTTTTGGCAGTATCAAGGCCCGATTCCTCAGACTCGGGTATCAGAAGGAAGATGTGAAAATGGTACGCTGGCATCGTGAAGTGAGAATCAGCAAACCAATGTCCGATCGAGGTATGTCTAGTAGGCTTCGTAGGGTTGTCTCACCTGAAACGCAATGGGTTTAGTGTGGCAACGTGTTGAACCACTTCTCCGTCCTGGAGTCAATGACGCCAGGCACAAGCGCCTGATACGTGACGGAGGAGCAAGTTACCGTCAAGGCAGGGATGTCGTCGTCACGCAATATGCGATCTTTTTGAAGACACTCCCACCACTCCTCCTAGCTCTTGCGCCGACGGCCATCGAGTTCTTGTGTGAGAACCAGGCTCTGGCAGATGCAGTGGCATCTGGTGGCACCACTGACGGCCCAGAACTCAGAGTTCGGATCTCTGAGGCGATAAGGAAACTCGAACGAGAACTGGAGACGCGGAAACTAGAACGCACGACTCTTTTACGGACTCTTCTCCCCAATACCGGTGCTTCTGAACATGTGACGGACGAGGAAGCCCTCGGCCTCGCAACATCCATATATGAATGTTCTGATTGTCATCTACCAGTTTCTGGACTTCACATGCTCGCACACGACTGCGACCGTGCACAGAAACCGAAATCACTTCACGCTCAGTCAAGCAAGCGGGGCAGGGAGACTGTAGAAGCACTCCTTCAGCTTCTAGGACTTGGAAAGGAAACCACGGCACTGGAGCTGGACAGAAGGAACGACAGATTCGTTTGTATGGGGTGCCCGCGCGCTTCCTTCTTCCAGAATGGAGTAGACGTCCTGGGGCGCTGCGTGCGGGACTGGCGCTCATGCGTGGGTTTGATTTCGCCCATTGTGACCTAGGTAGCGAATTGTTGACGTTGCTTACGTTGCAGATTGCTCATGCGATTGGCGCGAGGAAGGAACGTTGGCACAAGAACAGCCCCACATGGCTATTGGTCGGGACAGCGAAGACGGCAGGGGTGAGCGGGGATGAGTTTCCGAGCGACCACGCATATGGGTGCTTGCGCTGTCCAGTAAGAATTGAACCCAATAGTGGTGCCGTTCGATGGTACAGGAAAGTGGGCGCGATTAAGGAGCACATCCAGAAAGAGTGAGTCCTTTTGGTTGTCAACGGATGTAGCAGGGTTTTGACGTAGCATTCCTGCGCATAGGCACGGGACGCACGAACCGATGGAGGGGGAGGACTTTTACTTTAACTACGGGTCAAGTCGACCGGGCTGCAGATCACTACTGGCAATGGACCGATGAAGAGGCTGCTACCGCGACGGCCACGAGATCGCTCACTGGCAAGGGCCACGTGCCCATGAGGTTGCCTCGGCCTTGAATTGGTTCAACTGTATACCCCACACTGGCAGATTCTCCCCACGGACTCCCCCCATCTGTATATGACTGGCTATCAACCCTGCCAGTGGGGAGACTAACTTTTTTTTTTTTGGAATCTATTAACGGGCGTCCTGAGTTCAACATCCCATGTAGCACGCTCCCCAGTTTGGTGCTTCTTACGGACTATGTAAATTAGTAGCTGTCGAACTATCCAGGTATGTAGCTACTGTGTACAAAACTACCAGAAGTTGCGTCAGTCACTACCCAATTAACCAACTGCATTATCGTCAACGAGCCTTAGCCAAGGACTGGGCCCGGCGAAGCTTGCGCGGATATTTTGTCGAGTGATGTCTCCGATTGTCTCTACACCACTGCCACACGCTTCGTGGTTGTTCCCCAATTCTCCGAGGCAGGCTGGTGCGTGTGCGAGGGCCTGAAGTCATTAATAGATGCGCTGGATCTGCACCTCGCACTCCCTGCTCCCAGTTCCCGGAGAAAAGGAAAGTGGCCAAGATTTAATATGCAAGGCAGCACGAGCGCACCTGAGTCCGATCCTTCACTTCAACGCTTTTTAACCGCACCGACCGGACGTGAACTGGACCGCCGCCGCGCATTTTAGGCATGTCAGCGTTGGAACTAGGGAAACAGTTGAATTGAAGTCCAAGTGGCGAAAGCGAGGGCAAGAACGACGATGCCCAGGTATTAGCACACCACCTTCGGTGGAATAATAGAAAACTATTTACGAGATTCACACCGTTTCGTCGTCGTAATCCTACAGGGCACTGTGAAGACTGTGGCGTATGGTCCGGAGATAGGCAAGCTGTAGGTAACCCAGTCTAATATTCGCGCAGGGGTATGGAGAATAGCAAGACATGTGGGGAAGCGTGTGGAAAGGAGGCCAGGAGAAAAGAAAGGCCAGGATTGTGGGCAGCCTTTGCTCAGGCATCCGAGTCGGAGTGGACATCGCGCGCATGGTACCATCACGGTCTCCCACGTACGAACGACGAACCGATAGATCACATCAATGAGATCACATTTTACCTGGCGTTACTAGAACCAGTAACGCTAGTGGCGCGAAACTGTAGTGGCATGGAGCGCACAGGCTGCAGCGCGCATCAGCAAGATGGAATCTTACTAGCATTACTAGGTCTAGTAACTTACTGTAGATTATATACAAGTGAGTGCGTCAATGATACTACGACCGAGGCACATACGAAGAGGGGAAATAAGTTAGTAATTTGAGATGGGACTGAATGCAAAAAGCGATGTCTGAAGGCATTCGTGGCCTCGAGTGACCTCGGCCGAGTGAGATATGGGGAACTATGGACGCATCTAGAGAAGGGGACGACCTGTATGGGTAGTATTGAAGAGCGGCGACATTCAGGTAAATTTCAATAACGGTCGACCAGAGATAAAGTGGAAAGTAAAGATAAAATTAGTCTTCATTCAAGTTTTTGTTACCGTGACGCAGCTCTTCGACGAGGCTTCGTAGAGCGTCGTTGTTCAGTGATGTGTAAATACCTCTTGGGGTCGATTCGGAGTGGTTATTATTCCGAGGTATTCGACGCGTGGCTGTTCAAACTTTTTGACAAATTCACGCAAGACATCGATCGCGCCGGAGCTGAGCACGGCTCCTGCGTCCCGCCAGAGTTTAAGCGCATCACAGGTCCGTAGACACTTGGCCAAGTCGGCCACATGTTTTGCCTTGTCAGTGTCTGCAAGCTTGCCCGTACTGAACATAGTCATGGTGTCGAAGAAGAGATGGTTAAGGTCTGATGACAAGGTTGATTGCCAGTGTACGGGGTTGATTCTCTGTGAAGACTGGATAGTTAAAGAGGTAGGAATCCGGCAGAAGGGACAGCTCACAGACCCATTGAATCTTGTCAACAAAAGCAGACCGGCCCGGGGTCACCAGGATCGGCTTGAGCTTTGACTCGGAAGCTTGGAAACGTGATGCTGTAGAGGAGTTGCCAGTGAGTGTATTCTGCCGCAAAGCGGACAAGATGTTTTCACACAGTTTCCTCCTGGCCTTCTCGGAGATTCTGGGAAGTAAATGAAGATAAGTCTGTAGCAAGGCCGTTTGAACGATGTATGGCAACATATATGTGATTCAAATTAATCTTCTCATCACGAAGGGAAGATCGCGTCTTAAGCTTACTCTGAATGGCACCCTGAACAAGAGAGAATTCCCATCGGGATTCCTGGCGAGTGTTAGACAATATATATATATGACTTCATGGGTGTGTGGACTCGGAACTCACTAAGATTTGAGAGTTTAAATTACCTATTTGCCATTTCCAATTTGGCACCTTCCTTATAAACGCCTCATAATCGTCATTGGTGAGTTGGACGAGTTCCTTGGGGACTGCAAGGTAATCTCGAAATTCCGCTCTCAGGTAGGGACGTGTACACACGCGACAGGAGGAACGTTAAAAGTAGTTGCAGCGAGGAAAGGATTGCTATGTGCGAGTGGTGGATAGAGGGAGAGGTCGTGGGACGGTGTGTCGAGGGAGTGATCACGCGCCTCGAATTTATCAGCGAGCCGTTCGAGCTCAAAAGGGTCCCGAGAGGTGCTCGATGTTGCAATTGGGCTCTGTAGGTCCATAATACGAAGAGACACGGTGAATGATACGATGCGCTTCAATCGGTCACAGTTCACACGCAAGGTCCGTTGGGTTCTGCTTCACCAGTACATCAACATTGTGTAAATTGGACTGAATTTTGGTAGCAAGCAAGGTAGTAGGCCAAGTGATAGTCTGATAGAGGAACAATGAAATACAGATGTCAAGCATGCATCACCAAATCCCGAAATTTCTTAGCCGGTCTGAATGTGTCTGAATCAGACCAATAACTTGATGCCACGGTGGTTATGATGGCAGTGATCTCTCCGACTTGGTTTGATTGTTGGGGGCCTGGGACGCGTAGCGCGGTGTTTCGTTCGTGGCTGGGGCCGATCCATACGCCGCTGCCGCACTGGGCGTTGAGTTTTCCGTTGTTGATGCAGGCACCATCTGTGTAGGCAGTGATCCCTCGATGGCGGAGGTTTATTGGGAATGATCGGTCTAACGTTGTGCGGTACTAGTATCTGTGCTGTCGGGCCATGTGCTGTCAAGCCAAGGTTCCCACGCTGCCAGAGTTGGCACGCCGCAGCGTGTGGCTGCACCTCCAACAGGTCCGTCACGGTATGGCCATCTTTCCCTAGTCTTCAAACTGGTGCAATGTTCCTACCGGCAGGCCCTCCTCACTCTGTGACCCCGCGAATCCTCCCATACGTCTTGCTTTCCGAGCTCCCGGATCCTTGCGTCGACAAATGAACGTGCAAGGGCAGCCGCTTCATCAACGGATAGGACACCAAGGATGATGAACTCTACGACCTGGTCTGGGTCGTATATTTTGAATTGTTCCCGCAAAGGAATTTGACCTTCGTCTTCGTGTTGGTCTTTCCGGTGTTTTTTGAACATGCCGGGACGATCGCCCGTCCAGGCGCAATGCAGGGACAGGCAATAAATCCAGTGCGGGAAATACGATCGGAGGTGTGGGTCCCGCTCTCGCCTACGAGAAAATAATCTCTTGCATTTCTTGCACTGCTGGTGGCCAAGGGGAGTACGTGGATGGCGTCGAGTGGGGGGGACTGGATTTTGGAAGGGCGCTGGCGGAGCAAACTGCAAAGAGGAATAACTCGCGTAACCCGTAGCTGTGCCTCCTTGCCATGGGAAAATCTGCATTGACACTGACATCAGACGTGTCAACAGATACCTTGGACCGAAGCCAACTTACTTGTTGCGATGCAGGAAGGTATAAAGAAGATCGGGCAATCAGATGACTCTCATCGTTGGCCGTTGGGGAGGAAATATACTGGAAGACGTATCAATACAGATGAGAACCGCCTTACCTGAGCCTGGAGCGAGCTGGGGCTAGAGAAAACGGCCTCAGCAGTATAGGAAGCTTCTCCGTTGGGCCTCTTGTTGAAAGGCATGTCTTCTCGCAACGCGCAAAATGTGACGTAGAGAATTTGCACTCGGAGGATGAGGACTGGGATAAATCTACGTGTAGACTGTCTGTTTATAATGCAGCTCACTCTATAATGAAAATAAGAAATGCATAAGCCGCGTGGATGCACCATGGTTGCAGAATTCAACAGCATGACGGTTGGGACTCTGCATCGTGGTAGGCGATATGAGCAGACAGCGTGGGTCTACCAATCTGATCACAGGGTCCGGGGATTTTTTCCCACGACAGAAACACCGATCATAGGTTTTACGGCGCTGAGGCGGTGGCACGGCGGATTGCGCCGTTCGACCAAGTAGGACATTGAAACTCGCGAAAGTAGGTTGTCGGATACAGTAGTTGCCACTACAACGGAAGGTACGTCTGCTATATCTGGATTCGTAGCATTCAGGTTGGCATTGGCCGTGTGGTAGGCCGGCTGCGCCAGAGAGAGGTCAGATATGAGGTCATATGACCCGCATGTGGGGTCAAAAGAAACGAGGCCCTGAGACCCTGTTTTCGTTTTCGGGCCATAAGACGAGGGGGTATACTTAGGGTCTATCACCCAAGATATGCGAGCCAGCTAAGTGGGGAAAGAGAGCAAACGAGAGGAATTGGAAGGAAAAAATAGAAACAAGTAGCATGCTGCACCGGGGAGCAGGGCGCCGGAGCCAGCATCGAAGTATGCCCCCTACAGTGGCCTACACGCAGTGAGCTGCGCGTTCTATGGTCTGGACCTGGCCAATTGCCTTAATTGAAATTCAGAACATTTTCCTGCCTTCAACAGCTGCCTGAGTCTGCCCGGCGTTAGAATTGATCACGGTGTCCAGGGTAAGAGGATCGTTTCCTAAGTCAAGAACTCAGCGAAGGCAGGATGAGGATATAACCATTTGCAAAACAAGCCCTTGTCTGAAGATTTTTCCCACGACAGAAACGCCGATCATAGGTTTTTGCGGCGGCGGCGGCGGCGGCGCCACTATGACGGCGGATTGCGCTGTTCAAGTAGGCGCCTAAACACCATGGTGCCTGGACATTGACACTGGCGAAAGTAAATTGCCGTATACAGTAGTTCCCACTGCGACGGAAGGTACGTCTGCTGTGGTTGGTTGTGGTTTCGTGGCATTCAGGTTGGCATTGACAGTGTGGTCGGCTCCTGTGCTGGCCTGAGCGGCCAACGCGTCGAAAATTTGGAAATGGGTTCCGATATTCATGCTTGTGTCCCCGGGCCTGACTACTGACTACTTTGCAATACCGCAATTTTTTTGGATTCAGTTTTAATGGACTGAGGGAACTGCTTCTTAGGTACACTTCTAATAAAATTGTGAAGTTGAGCTTGAGGAAGGAGATCGAGATGCGGGTGTGCAGTCACGGTGTGTTTGCGCGGGTTCGAGTCGTGCTTACATAACCCTCAGGCTAGCTGGTTGGTCCTACCCACGTGTAAATCATGAATGTCGAGCTGCTCCACGAGCGCCTAGCACCAGGATGCTTTCCCACGCAAGCAATTCCGAGTAACAGTACGATTGGCGAGCGGCGGCGGCGGCGGTGGCGTAACTGTGGGCAATTCTAAAATTTAGCCCACTTCCGCCTGCGCCACAGAGTTCCAGGAATCCAGGCACCCTCAGGCTTGCCCGATTCACCGTTATGATGTTGAATTCAATGGTGCATCGACGCGGCTTATGCATTTCTTCTTTCACCATAGATTGAGTTGCATCTTATAAAACCAAGGCAGTCTACGCATAGATTTGTCCCAGTCCTCATCCCCGAGTACAAATTCTCTACGTAACATTTGATTCTATTTTTACGCAGACATGTCTCACGTAGATTTGTCCCAGTCCTCTTCCCCCGAGTGCAAATTCTCTACGTTACATTCGGACCTATTTTGCGCGTCGCAAGAAGACATATCTTCCAACAGGAGGCCCAACGGACTCGGAGAAGCTTACTCTACTGCTGAGGCATCCTTTTTTTCTGGCCCCAGCTTGCTCCAGGCTCAGGTAAGGTTCTCTTCTGTATTGATACGTCTTCTGTAAACCCTTGGCCAAGATATTTTCCGACCTGCCGCGTTTCGCTATACACCATAACTGATATCCTCATTCCAGTATATGGCCAGCAATGAGAGTCATCTGATTGCCAGATCTTCTTTATACCCTCTTCCATCGCAACGGGTAAGCTGGCTTCTGTCCAAGGTATCTGTTAACACGTCTGATGTCAGTGTCAATGCAGATTTTCCCATGGCAAGGAGGCACCGCTACGGGTTACGCGGATTATTCCCCTTTGCAGTTTGCTCCGCCAGCGCCCTTCCAAAACCCAGTCTCTCCCACTCGACACTATCCACGTACTCCCCCTGGCCCCCAGGAGTGCCAGAAGTGCAAGAGATTATTCTCTCGTAGACAAGAGCGGGACCGACACCTCCGGTCGTACTTCCCGCACTGGATCTATTGTCCGTCCCTGCGTTGCCCCTGGACAGGTGATCGTCCCGACATGTTCAAAAAACACTGGAAAGACAAACACGGAGACGAAGGCCCAATTCCTTTGCGGGAGCAATTCGAAATATACGACCCAGACCAGGTCGTAGAGTTCATCACCCTTGGTGTCATATCCGTTGACGAAGCGGCTGCGCATGCACGTTCATTGGTCGATGCAAAGATCTGGGAGCTCGGAAAGCAAGATGTATGGGAGGATTCGCGGCGTCGCAGAGTGGGAAGGGCCCGTCGGTAGGAAAATTGCACCAGTTTGAAGACTAGGGAAGGGTGGCCATACGGACCTGCCACAAGAATAGTGTTACCGTAGCTATCACGGGGGAAACTGTACTTATAACATATACACACACGAGAGCTGCAACCCGGCGCTTAGCCTCTGAAAAGTAGTCCCTTCTTCGGGGCCGGCGAGCGCCTAGCATCCTGCTTCTTCGCTGCAAGCTGTGCCCTCCGAGTAAGGTAACTTAACTTAGGGGAAATCAGCTTGAGTATGTAAGCAACTAGGGGGTTAGGGTTATGGTGCAATCGCCAACCACCTATTGGGGTACTGTCATACCCAAACATTAACCTGCCGCGGGCTCCTTGAACCGCTACCACGACCATGGTACGGATTCCCACAGTATCAGCCGGGGCAAGGATTGATGAGGAACGTCCTCATCATTGAAACACCATCGGCCCCTCCTACGAGTCATATCAACTCACACCGTCCCATAATGGATACCTGCCCACCGGCGACAATCTTGACTATTACCATACAACCCACGTACCTTACCAAACCCTCTATGAAATACAGACTACTAAAACCTCCACGACCGCATCCCCCCAAACCTACTGACCCACTAACGGCACCAACTCCTTGACGCCCCAGCACCACAACCGCTGACCCGCCAGAACAACCAAATCCTAATCCACCACAGTGCCACCAAGGTACCTGACAAGACCAGCGATGAAAGACCACCCACGCGAGCGCATCGACAGAGGCGCTGAGCCTGAATACCCTCTATTGTTCAATGCCACACACACGCACACGCACACACACACCCGCCCCCTCCTCACCGGGTCGATCAACAGATGGCACCACACCATCAACGCACGTCTCACCGATGACAAGATACTCGCCACAAAAATCAAACGGGACAACCCGGACAAGAAGTCCGCCCAGACAGTCAAAAGTACTTGGGAACATGTCCTTAGAAAAAACACGGACCCCCTAGATGACTGGATCACCAGTCGAGAGGTTTTAGTGGGTAGGAGGACACGACACACCTTGCCCCCGTAGGACGCGTGCCCTGAGTCCCACACTATCCCTATCGGGATGTGCATAAGTGCATTTTACCTCGCCCCGGTCCCATCGGCCCGGCTACAGCGCGTTAGGTTAGGGCTGATCCTGGCAATCTCCCCTGTCCAACGATTATTTTCGGTAGACAGCGGTACATAGCTAACTACGAAAATAAACGCTTTCCAAAAAAAAAAAAAAATTAATCTGCCACCTCTCGAGCAATCTTCAAGCCGAGGGTCTGTCTCTGCTTTTCAGAGAATTTACCGCCAGATGCTCTCCCGTGCTGTTGGCCTCACCACACAAATTGCCTCTCAACTCAGCTACATTAACAAAGCACTGGGTGCCGCCGCTTTGGCCTGTTACTCCCCCTTCTGATTGGATTATGATTTATAGATGGCCCTATATCAACGGCAACATTCATGAGAGTGGGGAAGACGAGCCTCCGCAGCCAGGTGCGCACAATCAGACCCTCTTTTCTCGAGTTCACTAATCGCCACAACAACAAAGCATGTCTCCGGCCACTTCGCGACAGGTTACTGTGTAACTATCAACTATCAGTGCCTAAAACGCTACCTCATCACTCAAACGCAGAGGAGTCCATGACTCTCCAGATCTGGGTCCGTCCCTCGCCGTCTCTTTCCTTACATCAATCACACGACCACAGGATACCGCTGGACAAGAGCGCTTTTCGTCACTCTTAACTGCATTCTTCTGTGGCGTGGATGCTGCTCGTCTCATGTTCGACGTCAATCAGCCCGCGACGCTGCACGCCCTCACCTGATGGTGGTTCGAGTTTCGTGCCTGCGTATCGTCTACTGATGAGGACATGAAAAAGAATACTACCTTGTGGTAGTTGGGAACAAGACCAATCTCATTTCCAGTTCGGATAACACCACAGTCTCAGAATGGGGGCTGCCTTGCGGCTCATTGGCGACCTCGTCCCGTCCACGGAATCGCGATCCAGCAGTCGTGTACGCCGGTGGACGAGGGTGACTGATACCTGCCCGCGTAACCGGTGGATCCGACGACGAAATTTGTGTGCACCGGAACGGGAATTTGAGCTCAGATAGAACAGAGTCGGAGGAATTGTTCTCGTGGATGAAACCAGCGAGGCCGCAGCGGCTGGCCCTCATACCGCCACAGCAGAAGATGTTGAGGTGATCAGAGTGTGTTGGAGAGAAGGTAGGTGATCCAGTCAGACTGGTAGCAACAGGCTTCACAGTGATAGGTGGAGTCATCGGTGACAAGGCGATGACCCTAAGCAAGAGGGTGCTGCCATGGCAGCAAAGCACAGGAATGGTGCCAATTCCCATCAACGGGAACCAGACTGGCATCCCACCAGACGGCGTCCAGTATATGGCGCACGAGCAGCGCTATTCTTTCTTTATTCAAGGCAGACGCGTACATGACCGGTGGTACCACCTCCGTACCCATACATGTTAACATGCTCTATTAATAGGAACTTGAAGTTGAGGCACGTCACGGTTCTGTACCTCTCTCGGGGGAGATTGTTGCCTCGCGCGTCCGCCGGCGGTACCGTCTTGTCAAGGGAGGCCACCCTTACCTTGTCCTCGTGCACTACTCTCGTGGGTAGTCGATATATCAGTCTTTCCTTTTTTTTCCCGTACCAAAACCCCCGGCTGGCCCCCAACTTGACACTTTGCCAAATTTTAGCTGTCCCACCTCTGCAGGCTCAACCAGTTCGGCAATATCCCCTGCGCCCGCACAACGAACAAGCTGTCTTTGTACGATGAGAGGCAAGGGCAGCGCGTTTCCCCTCCAGGTTCCATCGGGGCCATGCCACCGAACGTAGGTGTGGGTGTGGTGGCATCGAGGATGCCCACGTCGTGCAGGCGCATCTTGGCACGTGGGATTGTACAGGTAACAACCTAACAGACATATGAAACCAACTACATTGTCTGCTGTAAACTGTAGTATAGCTTTATTATTTTTAACATTTTATGCTGCAAATTGGGGGCGGGGTTTGGGACTCGGACGGGCGGGTCCAGTTGACCCGGACCCGGACCCTCCAATACCCGAACCCTAATCCCGCATGTGTTACCCTAACCTGTGCCATTGCCTATGGTGTGGTTGGGGAAATGCATCAGCTAACCAGTGTACTGTATGAGAGCGGGCTAATCTAAACTGAGCTACACGTGGGTCGACTGCCTGGTCGTACTCGGAATTGGTCGGCACAGCTCGCAACGGGGGAAAGCAGGATGCTAGGCGCTCGCCAGCCCCGAAAGCGGGTCATACTTCCGAGGCAAGCGCCGGGTTGCACCGTGACTGGCAACTCTCTCTGTATACGCAGGTTATAAGTACTGTACAGTTTCTCCCGTGATAGCTACGGTAACATTAATAAAGTTCCTGCGGCAGGTTCGTATGGCTATCCTTCCCTACTCCTCAAACTGGCTCCATCTTCTCATACGTCTTGCTTTCCGAGCTCCCAGATCCTTGCATCGAACAATGAACGTGCATGTGCAACCGCTTCGTCAACAGATATGACACCAAGGATGATGAACTCTACGACCTAGTCTGGGTCGTATATTTCGAATTGCTCCCGCAAAGGAATTGGGCCTTCGTCTCCGTGTTTGTCTTTCCAGTGTTTTTTGAACATGTCGGGACGATCGCCTGTCCAGGGGCAACGCAGGGACGGACAATAGATCCAGTGCGGGAAGTACGATCGGATGTGTCGGTCCCGCTCCCGCCTACGAGGGAATAGTCTCTTGCATTTCTGGCATTACTGGGGGCTAGGGGGAATACGTGGGTAGTGTCAAGTGGGAGGGACTGGGTTTTGGAAGGGCGCCGGCGGAGCAAACTGCGGCCAGTACGCGTCGTGGCCCGGGTGTATTTGGGCGCCTACTTGGTTGAACAACACAATCCGCTGTGCTGTGGCGGCGTCGGCGAGCAGCGCATGATTTCATGATCGTTGTTTTGTCGTGGGACTGATCCAGATAAAGGTTTGCTTTGCAGATGGTCATATGCTCATCCTACCATCATAGTGTACAAACTAAATTCTCTGAGTTCTTGACCTAGAAAACGATCCCTTACCCCGGAACCGTGATGAAGTCTAATCTAACGCCGGGCAGACTCAGGCAGCTGTTGAAGGCAGGAAAATGTTCCGAATTTCAATTAAGGCAATTGGCCAGGTCCAAGCCATAGAAGGCGCAGCGGCGCAGGAAGCCTACCACGTTGCCAGTGCCAACCTGAATGCCACGAATCCACAATCAAACTATAGCAGTCGTACCTTTCATTGTAGTGGCAACTACTGCCATGTATACGGCAATCCACTTCGGTATCCAGGACATGTGGCGTGTGTGACGCCGTGTATTTAGGCGCCTATTTGATTGAACAGCCTGAGCACAATCCACCTGCGGCGGCGGCGGCGGCGGTGCCGTAATAGCGCATGATTTCATCATATCGTTGTTTTTGTAGCTCTCGCATATCTTGAGTGATAGACCCCAAGTATACCCCCTTGTCTTGTGGCTCGAAAATAAAAACAGGGTCTCAGGGCCTCGTTTCTTTTGACACCACTTGCGGGTCATCTGGCCCCATGTCTGTCGCCTCTCTGGCACAGCGCCGCAGCTAGCCTACTACACGCCTAATGCTAATGTGAGTGCTACGAATCCACAATTAAATTATAGCATACGTACCTTCCATTGTAGTGGCAACTACTGTATACGACAATTCACTTTCGCCGGTGTCATTGTCCAGGAGGCGCCATGGTGTTGAGGCGCCTACTTGGTTGGACACAATCCGCCGTGCCGCCGCCTCGGCGCCGTAACCATGATCGTTGTTTTTGCCGTGGAATTCAAATTAGGTTTGCTTTGCAAATGGCTATATGCTCATCCTGCCTTCATAGTGCGCAAATTAAGTTCTGAGTTATTGACTTAGGGAATGATCTTCTTACCCCAGACACTGTGATCAATTCTAAAGCCGGGCAAACTCAGGCAGCTGTTGTCTGGCCCACATCCTCCCAAAACGCTCAATGAGGCCTTACCCCGGACACTGTGATGATGTGTGATCAGATCTAACGCCTGGTAGACTCGGGCACTGGCAGCCGTTGTCTGGCTCCGTTGCATGCCTAATCCGAGTCGTCCTGCCGTTGAATTGAATCCTTCAACTATAGTGCATCCACGCGGCTTGTGCATTTCTTCTTTCATTATAGATTGAACTGCAGATCATAAGACGCAGTCTACACGTAGATTTATCCCAGTCCTCATCCCCTGAGTGCAAATTCTCTACGTTACATTTGGTCCTATTTTGCGCATCGCGAGAAGACATGTCTTTTAACAGGAGGCCCAACGGAGAAGCTTACTCTACTGCTGAGGCCTCCTTTATTTCTAGCCCCAACTCGTTCCAGGCTCAGGTAAGGCAGTTCTCTTCTGTATTGATACGTCCTCTGCAAACCCTTGACCAAGATATTTTCTGACTTGGCGCGTTTCGCTATACACCATAAGTAACATCCCGTTCCAGTATATTTCTTCCCCCACGACCAGCAATGAGGCACATCTGATTGCCAGATCTTCATTACACCCTCCTGCATCGCAACAAGTTGCGCTTCTGTCCAAGGTATCTGTTGACGCGTCTGATGTCAGTGTCAATGCAGACCTTCCCATGGCAAGGAGGCACCGCTACGGGTTACGCGAGTTACACCCCTTTGCATTAGACACCGACACTGGCGAAAGTGGATTGTCGTACACACTAGTTGCCACTACAACGAAAGGTGCATCTGCTATAGTTTGGTTGTAGATTCATGGCATTTAGGTTGACATTGGCAGCGTGGTAGGCTGGCTGTCACGGTGCCGCTGCGCCTTCTATGGCCTGGACCGGAACTTTTCCTATCTTCGTGTCCAATATACTTTTCTCAAGTTACCTCAACAGGATTGACCATGACAATCTACCCACCTATCGTACCCCTCCCCTTTTTCAACTCGTTTAAAGATGCGGTCCCAGAAAAATATCATCAAGTGTGATTTAGAGGATGGTCATGGTGAGTGCTACTCCGACGTCGTGGGGATCGCCCTGGAACAGACAGTGCTTCTGACGCCATTCTAGTCCTCACAGTGCCATCGCTGCCAGTATCTAAAGAAGGTCGTCCGCCCAAGCGAGCCAGGGTAAACCTGGCCAAGAACAGGGGTAATACAAAGGGCGTCCTGTCCAAGAGGTCTCGCGGCTGCTTGAGTGAACTTCTTACCATGCCTTTGGATATTTTGTACGAGGTGAGCGGTTGACGTTGGATATATCTGAGGAACCGTCGTTGCTAAGATTTTTGGACACCTCCCGCCCTCGGACTTGCTCTCGCTAGGCCACGTGAACAAGGCCTTTCGTCTCGTTCTCGTCTCTCGCCACTCTTCGTTTCTTTGGAATGCGTCCCTCAACCTCTGGTGCTCCACATTGCCCGGAAGATATGTCCCCCCGACCTGGGCTCATTTGTTCTTCGGCGGCATCTATTACTACGTGAGTAACCCGTCTTCTGTATGGTTCAGCGTCAAATACAAACTGTGCCATCCAGAGTTGTGGTGCACTGGCACAACGACTTGTCAACGAGTAACAAAGACCTTGTTTTCTCTGCGTCGTCGTGCATCCAAGTTGTGCTTGGCATATCAGTAAGCCCTCGACATCGTTATCGTACACGATCAGCTCTCTGACCCTTCTAGTCTGCACTACTCATTGGACTGATGTGTCACAGGAGTACGATGACATGATCCGTTTCGATACCGGTTAGTTAAGCTGTGGTCGCCCGCGTGATTCGACTCAATGCTTTTACAGGGTATACCAGAAGTACTATTCTCCCACGAAGGTCCCCATGCATTAGACACTGGTGGGATGAGGATGTTAAAGCGTTCCGCGCCAAATTAGACGCACTTAAACGCACTTCTTGTAATCCAGACAATGTCCTCGCCATACAGAGACTCGGACCCCTGTTTCTGAATTCTTCGCGAGGAAGAAGAAAGAGGTAGCAGACATCCACTGCAAGAGGTAATCGTCCTACACGTACTTAATGTAAAGAGCTCTGAACCCTCCCCCATCCTAGCATGTCCTCATCTGCTTGAAATGGGAGAGGAACCGCGATGCAGATCGTAGCACCGTATCGTCTGACGTTAAGGACAAACGCTTTGAAGAGTAGGCAATGTGCCTCCCTCACAGCTGAGACGGTGGCTCACGCAGCTTCTTGGCAGTATCAAGGCCCGATTCCTCAGGCTCGGGTATCGAGAGGAAGATGTGAAAATGCTATGCTGGTATCGTGAAGTGAGCATCAGCAAATGAATGTCTAATCGAGGTATGTCTAGTAGGTTTCGTAAGATTGTCTCACCTGAAATGCAATGGGTTTAGTGTGGCAACGTGTTGAACCACTTCTCCGTCCTGGAGCCAATGACGCCAGGTACCAGCGCCTGATACGTGACGGAGGAGCAAGTTACCGTCAAGGCAGGGATGCCGTCGTCACGCAATATGGGACCTTTTTGAAGGCTCCCACCACTTCTCCTGGCTCTTGCGCCGACGGCCATCGAGTTCTTGTGCGAGAACTAGGCCCTGGCGGATGTATTGGCCTTTGGTGGCACCCCTGATGGTCCAGAACTCAGAGCTCGGATCTCTGAGGCGATAAGCAAACTCGAACAAGAACTAAAGAGGACTAGAGACGCGGAAGCTAGAATGCACGAGTCTTTTATGGTCTCTTCTCCCTAATACCAGCGCTTCTGAACATGCGACGGACGAGGAAGCCCTCGGCCTCGCAACATCCATCTAGGGCGCGCGCGTGACTTCGAAAGATAAAGGGGGACGTTTTTGGGAAGGGCCGAGACGGAAGCAGAGGGGGAGTCGAGACGAAGCAAATTGGACAGCGATCGATACGTGGCAGGGAATAACGGAGACAGCGAAGGCGACTGTGACAGAGACAGGACAGAAAAAGAGAAAGCTTCTGCCGTTCGACCAAGAGCGCGCGATGACACGTTGGCCCGGATTGACGCAACGAGCTTCGAGGAGGGCGAGCCGAAGAAGAGGAAATCTCGCACAGAGACGTTCGAGAGCACACAGGAAGTTCGATAAGGTTCACTAATGATTATCACTGTCCTTTATATACATGAGAGCGCGTATATATCGTCAATTCGGCCGACAATATGGTCGAGTAATAAATGAGAGAGGGGGAGTGTTGTCGGTAGTGTAGGGAACGAATTTGGCCTTTCAAAGAAAGCGGCGATGTAGGGAATGCGAGGATCATCGGGCGCGGGGTTGAGAGATGGAACTGGATGCAAAAAAGGATGTCCGATGGCTTTCGTGGCGTCGGGCAACCTCGGCAAAGTCCAAGTGTGAGAGGACTAAGGCGTATCTGGTGAAAGGGAAAGTGCTTGTATGGGTAGTACTAAAAGCGGCGACGTTCATGTACAGTGATATAAGTAATCGTCTAGGAGAAATGGGGAAAGGGAGTTTGTATCAAAAGAAGGGCATACTGCATTAGTCTTTCTTCGAAGATTGTCACGCGGCTCTTCAACGAGGCAGGTTTCGGAGTGTGTCGTTGAAGTTGAAAGACAAGCTGCGACCCGGGAACGGCCCGGGAAGGACGACCAGTGTAAGCGTCCGACTCGGACTCGGAGTGCAGCGGCATGGCTCACCTTACAATATGAATGCTCTGATTGTCGTCTACCAGTTTCCGGACTTCACATGCTCGCACACGACCGCGACCGTGCACAGAAACAGAAATCACTTCGAGCTCAGTCAAGCGGGCAAGGCAGGGAGACTGGAGGCACTCCTTCGGCTTCTAGGACCTGGAAAGGAGACCACGGCACTGGAGCTGCACAGAAGGAACGACAGACTCGGATTCGTTTGTATATGGTGGCCACGCGCGTCCTTCTAGAATGGAGTAGACATCCTGGGGCGCTGCGTGCGGGACTGGCGCTAATGCGTGGATTTGATTTCGCCTATTGTAACTTAGGTAGCGAATTGTTGACGTTGCTTACGCTGCAGATTGATCATGCGATTGGCGCGAGGAAGGAACGCTGGCACAAGAGCAGCAGCCCCACATGGCTCTTGGTCGGGGCCGTGACAGCGAAGACGGCAGGGGTGAGCGGGGATGAGTTTCCGAGCGACCACGCATATGGGTGCCTGCGCTGTCCAGTGAAATTTGATAACAATGGTGGCGCCGTTCGACGGTACAGGAAAGTGGGCGCGATTAAGGAGCACATCCAGAAAGAGTGAATCCTCTTGTTTGTCAACGGATGTAGCAGGATTTTGACGCAGCATTACTGCGCATAGGCACAGGACGCATGAACCGATGGAGGGGGCCCAGGAAAATTTTTACTTTAACTACGGGTCAAGTCGACCGGGTTGCAGATCGCTGCTGGCAATGGACCGATGAAGAGGCTGCTACCGCAACGGCCAGGAGATCGCCCACTGGCAGGCGCCACCGTGACGTGCCCAGGCTGCCTACAGTAGTTCAACCGTATACCCCACAGATTCTCCCCATGAACTCCCCCCATCTGTATATATGGCTGGCTAACAACACTGGGGGAGACTAACTTTTTTTTGTTTGAAATCTATTAACGTGCGTTTTGGGTTCAACATCCTATGTAGCACGTTCCCCAGTTTAGTACAGTACTTCTTACAGACTACAGTATGTAAATTAGTACCTGCCGAATTATCCAAGTATGTACTTACTGTACAGAACTACCAAAAGTTGCGTCAGTCACTACCCAATTGACCAACTGCATTATCGTCAACGGGCCTTAGCCAAGGACTGGGCCTGGCGAAGCTTCCGCGGACATTTTGTCGAGTGGTGTCTCCGATTGTCTCTACATCCTGCCACACCCTTCGTGGCTGTCCCCCAATTTTCCGAGGCAGGCTGGTGCGTGTGCAAGGGCCTGAAGTCATAGATAGATGCGCTGGATCTGCACCCCGCACTCCCTGCTCCCAGTTCCCAGAGAAAAGGAAAGTGGCCAAGATTTATTCGTCTGCACGCGTGCCATGCAAGGCAGCACGACTCGGAGCGCACGCGAGTCCGATCGCTCACTTTTACGCTTTTTAACCCCACCGACTGGACATGAACTGGACCGCCGCTGCGCATTTTAGGCACATCTGAGTCAGCGTTGGAACTAAGGAAACAGTCGAAGGCCGAGTAGCGAAAGTGAGGGCAAGAACGACGATGGGGTACTCAGGCATTAACGCACCGCCTTCGGTGGAATAGTAGAAACCTATTTACGAGATTCACATCGTTTTGTCGTTGTAATCCTACGGGGCACTGCAACTTAGGCGAAGACTGTGGCGTATGGTCCAGAGATTGGCAAGCTGTAGGTAACCCAGTCTAGTATTCGCGCAGGAGTGCAGAGAATGGCAAGACATGTGGGAAAGCGTGTAGAAATGGGGCCAGGAGAAAAGAAAGTGGGCAGCCTTTGCTCACTGGCAGGCCATCGGAGAGGACTTCGCGCGCATGATACCGTCAGGTCTCCCATGCACGAACGACAAACCGGTAGATCAATTTTGACGCGGACACGAGCGAGTAGAGAGCCTCATGACCAATAGCAACGTGTTCGTAAACAACTGTACCGATCACCTCGCTTTTCCCTCAGCCCGTAGCGTGCGCAGGTTCCTCGCTCGGAGTCCATGATCGCCGAGAGCTCGCACCGGCGCATTGACACTTGGGCTGATTCCGCACGCCGAGCGGGTGTACATTGCAAGCCTTCTACAATAGAAACTTGCCTTGCCTTGAGCTTCAAGGGCACGCCTGTGCCTGCAAGTGACCATGAGGGGGTAAGTGTCACA